>JAQFZM010001349.1:0-18978 GCA_034695785.1 Galumna obvia | reverse complement strand
AATCTTTAGATTCTTTGAGTGATTCAAAACAATTGAGAGCCGGAGTTGTATTCGTTGATAGTATTCGTCGGACAACTGTTGGAAAAGTCGATCGAAGATATTATAAACAATTAGTGGTCAATGAATTGATTAAAAGTCAATGAAATCTATATTTTATTTCGTAAAGAATCCTAAAATAATTTTTTATTGAAATTATTTTAGGAAAAAGAAATTTTAATTATATTTCGATTCTCTGTATTATTCAAAAAAAATTAAAAGAATGAAAATATTTGTTAATTCTTTGAAACTAATGTTTTGATGTGATTTTATTCAATATATTTTATGATTTAAAGTATAAATTAACTAAAATTTATATTCAAATGGTTTTGTTTTGAGAAAATTTGTTATTTTGTATATTTGAGTCGCTTTTGAATTGTAGTTTGATTTCATTTTGAAGACTCGGATTCAATAAATATTTAATTATAGAGAAAGTCATTGCAATCGAGATTTTAATAGTATTTGTTTGCGCTTCTGCTCGGGTTAAAGCACTGGTGAAGTCCTTTGTGTGAACGGGAGGTATATTATTGCCAATAGAAAAACTTGGATATATTAGAGGGACTTTATGTGAGATATTTCCTAAATCTGTTGATTTGTATATTAATGGGTTATTCACTTCTTCTTTAAATTCAATTCCGAGTGATTTCGCCTCTTCTTTGAAAAGATTGGCTAAAACTTTGTTGTGCTTTAAATATGAGTACATATTGTCGTCTAAAAAATTGAATTCAACTTTTGTTTGAGTTGTTTTGGCCGCCGATTCACTGCAATCGACAATACATTTACCGATTGTGTCTAAACTCTCCAAATCTTCAGTTTTAATACAAACGACAACTTCAGTCTTTTTAGGGACCAAATAGTCGACGTCACTCTTTTTAATTATACAATGGATTAAAGCATTTGGTTTCATCTGATTTGAGAGACTCAGTATATTGAGTCGACAGAGAAGGGCCGCATCCAATGCATTCCTATTTATGAAAATATTGGAACAATCGATGTGACGAATCTTTCCCTCAAATGTTATTCTTATCTGAAATTTAATGAAAAATAATTAATAAATCATTTATAATGCGTTTGGGATAATTGCCTTTTGATAGCAATAAAATCGAGGAAATAAAGAGTTTTGATTCGATGGTTTGACGGCCAGAATAATATCAAGTTTATCAAAGGCTCCCTCTTTCATCATTAATATTTTTCCTCCATTTTCTTCAGATGCAGGCGTTCCCAAAACTATTATTCTTCCGACAAGTCTTGTGTCCGAACTCATGGCTTCTTTAATACCAATAAGTGTTGCGATCGTGGCTTCAGTTAATAAATTATTACCATTTGAGTGACCAAACTCTTTGACGGCGTCGTATTCACATATCAGACCAATTGTGGGCACATTTTCATCTTTTAAGGATGAGCTCTGAAATTCTGCTTTAAAAGCTGTCGGAAAAATGTAGTGGTGATGAACAACACAACCAACTTTTCGAAGTACTTCACACAAGTATTTGTGGGCCTCTTTTTCTTCGTTAGCGATATCACAATTCGTTAGTATTTCAGTACTAATTTTCTCCAATTGTTTGATTCGGGACTCAATTTTATTTTTGGCCGCATTTGATGTCACGAACCAAACGTCGCGATTGTAATACTGTTGAACAGAATTACTAGTTTTTATATTTTTTGTGTTTTTAGTGTTTCTCTCATTTTTATTCTTTTCCAGATTTTTCTCAGTCTTCGGCGTATTATTCATTATTAATAAAATTAAAGATTAATTAATCGGTTAAACAAAATTAAAATAATATCCATTTAAATAAATAAAATTTTAAATGTAGTCATATCTCGCGCTAATCTTTTAAAACAATTAAATATTAGTTAATGGTTTTAAATGACATTATATTTGGAGACAAATATCTGATATTTTTATAAATACATGTATTTTTTAATTAAGTCAAAAAGATTATATACCGGAACACAAGTATGAATCTCTCTCTCTCTCTCTCTCCCCCTCTCTCCTCTCTCTCTCTCTCTCTCTCTCTCTCTCTCTCTCTCTCTCTCTCTCTCTCTCTCTCTCTCTCTGCCTATGTTTAAACAAAAATTTTAGAATTAAGTTTAGTTTAAAACTAAACGATTTTTATCGATCGAAACGTTTCAAAACATTTTGTTTGCAAATATTTGAAGTTTTCTTTACAAACAAAACTGTTTTGGTTTCGAATCGATTTTTAAAATTATTTAAAAATTATATAATAGTATTGAGTTATTAATTATAAGTTATAATGAATTTGTAAATAGTAATGAATGAATTTTAATGCATTTATAAATATTATTGCAAAACATTTCAATTAAATTTGATTTAAATAAAATCAATAAATTTAAACCCAAACTATTATATTTCAAACAAGAATTTAATAAATTTAATACTGAAATAACTAAAAATGCTAATGAAGAGTGGTACAATACCTTGCAACATTTGAACCACAATCTCTAGCGATGTCGTCGTTATATTTCATCGTTTTATTTATTAAAATCAAAAGTATTGGAAATTATTTTCGATGAAATTATTCGGAATCAAAAATCACAAAATATGTTAAAATTATTAAATTATTTTTATTAAGATTTAATAGAAATTTGATATGATTTTTGTTGATATGTTTTTGTGATATATTTGATGATTTATTGCGACGAAAATATATAGAATAAGTTATGTCAACGATTTATATGTTTGTGACTCAAAAAAAAAGGGAGATTTAACTGTATTTGTATCATACCTTCAGAATATAAGATATTCTGGAAATGATGCGCTCATACCTCACATATACCTCACACATACCAAACACATGCGTATTCTTCATCTTTCATTAATTGTGTTTTAGTTCAATAGGAAATCAAATGTCATTTCATTATTTTTATTATAATTTTTAATTAAATAATGAAATATGTTTAGATTTAAATTAAAAGCTTAGAAAAATGACTAGGTCACTATAACATAAGAAATTTTATTTCAAAGTTTTAAGAATTTATTATAAATTGAATTTCATATAATTGGCAAACAATTTATGGCCGACAATAGCTATAAATCTGGTTCTAGTGTTGAATTGATAGAAGTGGTCGACATTTGATATTATATTTGCCGAATCCAGTCGTTTGAGTTTATTTTGATTTTATGATAAACTCTCCATCTATTGATTAATTCCTAAGATTTTAGCACTATCATGTTCTCTCTCCTTCTCCTTCTCTCTCTCTCTCTCTCTCTCTCTCTCTCTCTCTCTCTCTCTCTCTCTCACCTCTCAATAATTAATTGATTTAATTAAAACTTTTAATTTTATCGAACATAAGTTTAGATCCGGTGATAAAAATATTCTTCGGTTGAGAACTAATTTTCAGAATCACTTCATTGACGTTAACGTAGTTTTCAATTCCTCTTAAATAATATTTATAACAAATTAAAGGATTTTTGTGTGCTTTAAGAATAATTGCTTTGACTGTCGTTTCACTGAATATCATTTTACTGTAAACTCCAAAAGTGTGTAAAGTTTTACATCCATTAAATAATGACTTAAGACCTGAATCTGTTATGGATTCCAATAATGAATTATTCATACGTTTTATGAGAAGTGACTCCAAATTCTGTAATTTAATCAATGATTTCATCGTTAAATCGGTTACGTTTTCATCAATTATTCCAATATTCAAATGCTTTAAATTAGGAAAAACCAAATTAATGTCAGCAAAAAACTGATCATCGATTTGGTCAGACATGAGCTCCAAATGTATTAATTGTTTGCAGTTTTCCAAACAATAAATTTCTAGTTTTTGAGGCGGAATCGGGTTTGGGGTCGAACTGTCGTCTGAATTGAGACAAATCCTCTTCAAAGTAGAGAAACCCTTAAATGACTCAAAACAATGTTTTGTATCGAAAGATATTCTGTTCTCTATTTCCAAACTAAAATTCTTTAATTTTTTGCACTCTTTTGCTATTAATTCAAAACTTTTATACATTTTTGTGTCATAACTATTATAATCAATAAATGAAAGGTTTAATACTTTTAATTCTTTCAATTCTGACAACTTTTCGATGGCATCTGTTCTGTGAAAAGGATTCTTAAACGAAAGACTTATATTTAAATGAGTCATCTCTTGATTGCTATCAATTAAGTGATCAAATAATTGTTTGTTTGAAACGCCAAACACTTTAAGTTTTTTCAAATTTTTAACTAAAAGTTCATTGTTTTCATACAAATCGACAAAATATATATTAATTAGTGATAATAAATGCGGCGAACGTTTTATTAAAGTTTTGATGGATTGACTTCTGTCTAAGACTTCAATCTCTTTTATATTTGAACCAAATGTTTGTCCAAATTCTTGGATCACTTTTTGTGAACAAAGAGCTGAACAGAATTTCAATTTATTCAAGTGATGGCAGTATTTTATAATTGATTTTAACATAAAATTATTAAATTCGGAGTCATTTAAAGCAATTCTTTCGAAATGAATTTCATTAATATTCGCAAAATTTTGCAAAAGTTTTTCAATTTTACTTTGAATTGAGTCTAAAGACAATACATTCGATACGACAAAAGTGGTTGAATTGCTATCATTTCTCTGTTCAGAGAATATTCTCAACACTTTTTGTTTTAATCGAATAGAATTAAGACATCTTTGAAACTGTTTTGAAACGAAACACAATTTAATTTTGTCTTCAATTGAAAGATATTTAAGAATATCTTCACACAAATCGTCGTAAATCTTAGCACTAAATAAATCCATTTTACAATTATTTAACTTTTATTTATTGATTCGAATTAATTTAATTACTTTTAAATATTATTCTAATATTCGATACTTTTAAATATATATATATTTATATAACGAATAAAAAGTTAAATATTCGACAATTAAGAAGAGCCACACCTCAGAACCTAAACATTAAAATAGAGTTTAACTGAGAGAGAGAGTGAGCGCATCTCTAACTCTATGTCTTTCACTTTATTACTTACTGTGAAAAAAAGTAAGAATATTCTGTCGTCGAGTAATTCATATATAGTTTATTCAAAGTTATGTTAAGTAATAATTTATTTACATTTAAACCGGTTTTAGATCACAACTCAATTTTAAAAATATTTTAATAAATGAATTTTTAGATAAACTTTAAATAAAATAAAGAATGAATTCTATGAAAATTAATTGAATTACGAAGACTTTGGGACACAATTGAAAAACTTATCGATTGGTTTTTGTTTATTTAATTTTGAATTTGTTTTAGAATTTTTTATGGCTATTCTTTGTCGAAGTTTTTCCTCTTCAGCGGCTCTCTCTTCAGCTCTTAATTGCATTAATTTTCTGAAAAAGAATCCTCTCTTTACGACAGGTTTTTCTATAATAATGGGTTCATTTATTGTATCATTTATATCATCACAAATATCAATAACTAACGGTTGGTCTGAATCTTTATTTTCAGAATAATTTGAAGGAATCTCTTTATTTGACTTTTGATTTAAGGCAGATATCGATGAATTCCATGGATTTCTTATGTTTTGATTTGTTATGTTTTCTGAGTTATCGTCCAAAACATTAATTTCAACGTTATTTTCTTTCGAGTGATTGTTGGATGAAGTGCTCTCTTTCCACAAGTCATCCAAAGTTATAGTGTGAACACTTTTCAACATTTTCGGTGGACAACCATTTGTTGTGTTCTCTCTATTATTAACATTATTTTTATCAATTTTTTGGAAATAATTATCTAATTTAATGGTATTATATGAGGGTTCGTCACTCTCTTCAACAAACTTTGAGGCAGCGATCGATAAGTTGACAATTGGCTCAAATTTTGATTTATTAAACAATTGATTCATAATCTGATCCGCTATTTGTTTGGCCGATGCGTTAGAGTCCAGAGGAAGAGAACGCGAATTATTATCCTTTTCGTGATATTTGAAGCCAACGACCATTAATTTTGGCGATCGTTTATTCATTTGTTTGTCGCGCGCCATACGTTCGACCAATTCTTCAGACAATTGTTGGACCCAATACTTGACGTCTTCAATAGAGGAGAGGGCAGTCTTTCCTAAATGGAAATGAAATTATAATATTATAAAAACCAAAACGAATTAATTGATACAAACCGGGAAAATTTTTGCCACATCCCAACGATTTAGAGACCTGTCTGTTAGAGACGGGTTCGTCATCTAAACCCTCGGAAACATCTCTGAGCCATTTGGCAGTCTTTGCATCAAAAACTTTAGCCAATTCTTTATACTCTAATTTTTTTAACTCAAACATAGTATTGATTTTAAAGACTTGTTTGATATTAGCGCCCATTTTTCCGCCCAAAGATCGCACTTTTCTTATATCTGTTCGACTGAATAACTGTTCGATACCTCTTTGAGGAAGTATTGTCTGTGCATTGGGTTTATTGACAGCACAAACCAATTTAGATAACATTTTGTTATGACTAATACCCGCCGAACACTTAAATTGAGTTTTTTCTAAAATTTCTTTTCGGATCTGTTGTACGACAATCGCTCCGAACGCCAGTCGTATGTCATTTGCGAACAACAGTTCGTTATCTTTCAATTCATTTAACCATTTATTCAAATCGTTTTGGCCGTCGATTTCTATTTTAGTGTCGGTAAAGACATCCGATTCTGGAATCGGTTCGAAGCGTTCCATCAAATGATTGATATGTTTTGTCAAATCAATGAACGCCTCGTCGACGGACGCCTTTTCTACTATTATTTCTGAGTCAAGAACTGAAACAAATTGTTTGATCGCTTCAAATACTTCATGACTCGCCTCTCGATATCGGGTCAGATCTGCTTTACCCCTCACTTCGGGCACAGAAAATATATGAATATCAGGACATAAGGCAATGGCGTCGTTCCCTCTTATGCCTCGATTTACACCAAAATCTCGCGCCTCATAATTGACAGCAATAAGACCTCCGCCTTAAGACAATCACAAAATCTTTAAAGAAAGACAACAAACAAAAACAACAAACCCTTCCAACTGTTATACTGAGCGACGGCACAGGGATGTGACCACAATTGTGGGGCTAAACGTTGTTCGCACTGAACATAAAAACAGTCCATATCTATCAGTGCTATTACTCTCTCCCAACACATTCTTATTTCACATTCAATACAAATTAATTGATTGAAAACATTGACTAAAAGTTAGTTCTAAGACTAATCTGTAATCGAGGCTTAAAATTGTTGAATAAAATTAATGATAAAATTAATGATAAACTGTGTTAACAACTGTTAAGTTCTAATCATTAGAATCTAATCGTTTTGTGAATGAAATTCAATATTTTTGGCGTCAAATCCTTTTGTATTTTTAAGTGAAATGCAATGCAAGCTTTCGTTCACTTATTCTGTACTCTTTATTATATAACTTCCCCCAACTCTTAACACATCCAAACAAATGATTTAGAAATCTTTTCAATTAAATATAAATACAATTTAATATAATTTCCTCAAAAACTCAAAAATACTTATAATTATAAAATAAAACTTATTTTTTTTAATTCAATTCGATTTCAGTTATTAAAAGTTTTAATTCAATTCTTTTTGAAGTTATTATGATTTCAAATAAAAACATTATTTATGTGAAGCGATGGTCGATATAATCGATAGAATCGATAATATCTTTCTCTTTCCTGTTGTATAGACAACACGTTTTGAAGCAAATCGTTGTCTCAAAACAATTAATTAATTTAATTGCATTCAAACGATGGGTCGTTACTCAACAGATCCGGAAAATCCGACCAAATCATGTAAAGCGAGAGGCAGTAACCTTCGCGTACACTTCAAGAACACTCGAGAGACGGCTCAGTCCATCAAAAAGATGCCCCTCAGAAGAGCTCAGCGATACCTCAAGAATGTGGTCTCGAAGAAGGAAATCGTGCCCTTCAGGAGATTTAATGGAGGCGTTGGACGAAAGGGTCAGATAAAGGCATTCAACGGCACAACTCAGGGCCGGTGGCCGGAGAAGAGCGCAGAGTTCTTATTACAACTTCTCCGAAACGCGGAATCAAACGCCGATTATAAGGGATTAGATGTGGACAGACTTGTCATCGAACACATCCAAGTGAACAGAGCGCCCAAAATGAGACGAAGAACATATAGAGCTCACGGAAGGATCAATCCATATATGAGTAGTCCGTGTCATATAGAAGTGATACTTTCAGAAAAAGAACAGGTCGTGGCAAAGGCTGCCGCCGATGACGAGTCACCCAAAAAGAAACTCTCGAAGAAGAAGATGGCGCGACAAAAGTTGATGCAAAGAGAATAACCCGAATAATTTCAGACCTGTTTTTAGGATTGAATTCAATTTGAAAAATGAGTTCATTATTGTATTGAAGATTAATATCGAAATTAAACCATTTTTTTGTGAACTTTTATGTCTTTTCATTGAAATTTAAGGAATAATTCTCTTTTGATTCAAAGAGTGATTTATTTTAAACAATAATTTAAAGATGTTTTAAGAATCGATAAATAATTACAATTAAGTTTTAATTTAAATTAAGTGTTGAGTAAATGAGTTAATTCGTTACCGAAACAATCGGAGGACAGGAAGTGAGGCATGATTTCAATAGTGATGTATACCAACCGATAATTAACCGGATAAGTCATTGTCGTCATACAATATTTGATCGTAGAGTTCAGCCTTAACTATTCGGCCCCCAAAATACCGTCCGTTGAGGGCATCCCTTCCTTTAATGGCTTCTATTTTTGTAAATAAATGATTAGTAAATGGATGTCAAAAATATTGATTTACCGGAGGGTTGACTAAATTCTACAAATATTTTGACGATAATCTCTGCGTCGTCTTCTTCTGATTGTTTTTCCTGATAAATGATAACTCTATTTACGAAACCAAATCTTCCGCACTCTTCGGTCACTTCAGACTCGAGTTCGTCGTCTAAGTCTTCGACTCCAACCATATTTCGCAGAACAATAACTCTCGACTGAAATATAAAAAAAATCAATAATTAATTGATAGGTAATTAAAAAAGTAAAGTATTGCCTCATTTTTTCGCATAAGTTTTTGCATAAGCATTTGTCGTGCGTTCGACCCTTTGATGACAATATTTTCCTGTTGTTGTAATGTTTGCGATTCATCGACATTACTATTAGATTCGGACAACTTTTGTTCCAATTCTTTTGCGGCTGCGATTACTGCCGCCGTTTCAGATGTCAACGAAGGCTGTGTTGTTGTGATTGGCGGTGGTGTCGACGATTGGGCTAATGGCGAGGACTTACTCTTTGACGAAGATTTACTCTTTGGAGGCGTTGACAGGAATTTAGAAGAAGAATCAGAATTTGAATTTTTGGTTGAATTAGTGTTTTGAGACATAACAGATGCCGGAAATGTTGTTATTAATGTCGGCGGTGGTATCGTTACAGGTATTTGTGTGACCGTTGGGGTAACCGTTACTCCTGTGATAACACCCGGAGCTGTTGACGCTAATACTGGTTGAACTGTTGAGAGACCCACAGGAGTTGGAAGAGCTAACACTGGAGGAGGAATTGGAGCCGCATTTGTACCGTTAGGTGTGAGACTGGCCACAGCATCCATTGCTTGAATTTTGGCGGTGGCGGCCGCTGCAGCCACAGCAGCGGCAGTTGGCATAGCACTGGATAGGGGTGCAGATGAGGGACCGTCGAAACAATTGGGAGGAGTAATGGCTCGTCCGACGCGTAAGTATTGTCCGCCCAAATCGAATAAATTCATTGATTGAATGGCGTCAACAGCGCACTGATCGCCGTCATATTCAATAAAACCATAGCCTCTATGCCTTCCCGGGTATTGACTCTGTGCTAATTTACAACTTTTTATTTTACCGAATGCTTCGAAAACTGATTGAATGTCCTGTTCTGTCAAATCCTGATGTATGGAAGCCACGTATATTCGGTTATAAGATTTAGCCTCAATCTGAAGCTGTTCTATGATAGGAGCGGCCTGGGGCATATTTGATGGTCGGCCCACTTTAATATTTCTTCCGCCAATCATAACACCATTCATCTGATCCAAAGCCAATTGTGCCGCTTCTGGTAAATCGTATTCAACAAAAGCAAAGCCTTTATGTTTTTGAGTGATGGGATCCCACGACATATTAATTGACTTAATTGGACCAAAAGGACAAAACGCTTGTCTTATAGTGTCTTCTTTAAGTTCAAAGCTAATGCTGCCGACATATACGCGACACATCAGTACTAATGCCTGATGTCTTTGGAGTGACTTTTGTTGTTGTTGTTGATGTGCTATCGTTTGCTTAACTAAAACAGATTTAATGCTCTGTTCCATCGCATACTTCTTGGCTTTGGTAACCAAATCGACCTGATCTCCTGTCAATTTGACCAGACCTGCAGCCAAAGCTGACGCCCTCAGAGCTCCCGGTCCGGCCAATAGGAGACCTGTTTGTTGAGCAGCGGTCAGGTCAGCCACTGAGGCGTCATCTGTCAAAATAAAACAAATGGTAATTACATCGCTATTGAAATAACAATTAGAAAATAGAAATGAAATCAAAGAATAATTGATTTTAAAGAAAAAAATTAATAAAAATTGAAATGATGTCAATCTATGGATCGAAAGTGCGGCCATTAATTAGTGTTGAGTTTATTATTATCTGGAAATACAGTACCACTTATTGGATAGACATCCGAATCAACCGCTCAACTCATGAGTGAATGAGTGATCAATACATCAAACAACTGATTGATTAGAATTTTTTGGATATGATTTGCAAAACCAACTAAAAGAAAGAGTAAAAAAAGAGAAGAAAAACAAAAAACCGAATGAAAAACATTTGCCGCCAAAAAAGACATTTAAATATTAATTATTAATTTTAAAAAAATTAATACTACTTTTAGAGAAATTAATACTTAAATATATTTTAAATATAAGTAAATATTATATAATTTAACCGAATTTTTAATAACATTTTAAGCGATATTTTGGTTATTAATTGATCGCAACGTTTGGATTTGAATCTGTTTTGAGTCCAATTGAATGGCATTTCATGGCATTAATGTCACTATTAATGCAATTATCATCTGAACAATGATTATGACATTTGATATGTTCTGCAACGACACAGAAAAGAAAGAAAAAAGAAAAACATATGAAAATTCATAATTAATTTTTTATATAATTTACATTTCCATCCATTAATCACTTCATTAGTAATTGCTTTAAGAAATTATAAAATCTTTAAATTTTCTCCAAAAAAAAATTCAATGAATAAGTCATCGACTGATCCATCGATCGATGGATTCAATCGATCGACTTTTCAATTGATTATCAAAACTTCTTAATTAACAGCAAAACCGCCCAAAACAGTGATTAACTAATAATTAGATTAAAATACTTATGTTTTTTACGCCATTTATTCGGTTTTATTTCTTAATAATAAAATGAAAGGTATTTACCTTCGGCTCTGATTCTCTTCATCTGTGGCTCACCATTTGTTTGGTTGGCGTCGAACGGCTGAACCATAAACACAAGCAATCAGTTAAACATATAAATCAATTAAATTAAACTAAACTTACAGTTAATTCAGTCTTAAGACTCGAATCGCCGTTCATTTGAGTCAACATTTTGTTTATCTTTTGTTTGCGATTTAATTAAGAGAAAGCGTTTCAAAAACGATTTAGTTTTTGATAAGAATTAACTGATTTTACATATAATCTATGAAAAAGTCATTAACTAATGTTTAGTTAAAGATATTCTTAAATAAACTTTTAATTTATTAATTTAAAACATAAAATAATTACAATTAAAGAGAACTAAATTTTCTACAAATGATTTCCTAATAAACAATAGATTTTTAAAAAACATGAATTCTTTAGTTCATAACATCTAAAATACGTAAAGAAATTATTTTATACATTATTATGGCCTGAAGTTCAAAACAGGGCTCCAATTCTTTAAAGATGTCAGTATTGCAACAATTCTTAATCAATAGATGTCAGCACTAAATGACATTTTAATGATAATAGTCTCACAAAACATGTGTTTATCTAAAATTTAAATGTTTTTGTTGTCGATTACATCATATTTTGTTTTAATAACACAAAATTCAATTAATTTATAAATTAATTGACATTTCATTTATGAAATCATTTAAATTAATTAACAGAGTTTTGAAATATAGTTTTAGTTATAATAATTACAATCGATTTTTGTCTCAAAGTTTTGTGAGTGAAATGTCAGAAAAACAAAACAATAGCGAAAAAATCAAATCAGAAGACAATAGCAATGATCCACCGATTGCTAAGAAATTAAAAACTGATGACTCCTTAAATGATAAAACGAGTGAAACAACGGAACAAAAGAATTGGAAGAAAAAAGAAAAACAAAGAAAATGGGTTTTACTTCTAAGTTATTGCGGACACAATTATTACGGAATGCAGAGACAAACCATGTATTCATTCAAACCATTCATTCATTACTTTTTCTAAAACTAATCTCTTATTTTCAGAGACGAAGAATTCCCAACAATAGAGTATCGATTATTTGAGTCCCTTTGGAAGAGTGGAGTCATCGATGAAACCAAATATAAGGGCCAACACTTGTGTCGGTTCCAAAGGGCGGCCCGAACTGATAAGGGGGTCAGTGCTATCAAACAAATAGTTTCGTTATTACTTCCCAATGATTTTAAACAAATGATGCCTAAAGTTAACGAACTTTTGCCAAAAGAAATTCGTATAATTGACTGCTTGAGAGTCACTAAATTTTTTGACGCCAAAAACTTTTGTGACGCTCGAACTTATAGTTATTTAATGCCTTCATATGCCCTGTGCTCTCTCCAAGATAATACTACCGAATCCTTTCGTTTATCAAAAGAAAAACTTCAAGAGTTTAACGACATTTTAAAACTATATTTAGGAACTCATAACTATCATAACTTTACGTCAGGAAAAGCTCCGACTGATGCCAGTGCTAAGCGTTATATCATATCAATGGAGTGCAGCGACCCATTCCTCAAAGACGATCTCGAATTAGTTGTCATTAGAGTTAAAGGACAGGCATTTATGTTACATCAAATCCGAAAAATGATAGGTTTGGCCATTGCTGTCATCAGAGGTATTACAGGAAAAGAAACAATTATTGATTCGTTTAAAGCGGTCCGAATCGATATTCCAAGAGCTCCCGGTTTGGGACTATTACTTGAAGAAGTTCATTACGATAATTACAATAAGAAATATGGAGGCGATGGTATACACGAACCAATTAATTGGACCGATAAGAATGATATCATCGATGAGTTCAAACATAAACACATTTATCCGGTTATTATCGAAACTGAAAAGAAGTCGCGACCGATGTTTGAATGGTTACAAACTCTCTTTTATCACACTTACAGTGAGAGAGAACAGGGAAACAATGAAGATATGAATCACATCCAAGACAATACTCGGGGTACTTCCATTTTTATGGCGCATTTAAAAGTTTTAAACGAAAATTCAGAGAAATCGCTAAACATTTCAGAGGAAATCAAAGAGTTATCCGAAAGTGTCTAAACATTTGACTTTAAATCACAATAAAGTTATTTAAAAAAAATCGTTTTATTCATTTAATCCAAAGGAGTTGTCAGAGAGGGGGAGGGGAGGGAAGGGAAGGATTGGCAAAGAAAGAGAGAGAGAGAAAGAGCTCGAAAAATGAAAAGGAAAGGTGGGGTGAAATAAGATATTCCTTTCCCTCTTATGGAACTTATTAGAGCTAATTCTCTCTCAAAATATGCAATAAATTGGAAAAAGCGAATCATACATATAAACTACCCCGCACCAATAATCCGTCGGCTTAAATGTGAATTTATGTTCAATTTTTTATATTTAACGACTTAATAGTCAATTGAGAGCCAATCAAATCGATTAATATTCGATTGAAAACTAAAGGTTTGTTGTCTTCGATAAAGTTTTTAATGAACGACAAGAAAAGTGAAGAGTAAGTGAAACAAAGAGACGAAACGCCGGAAAAACGAATAAATTGATTGGAATTTGATTTGTTTTTGACATTTCAATGAACTTCAGAACTCTCCGGTTTGGGTGTCATATGATTAGCGGCCTCTTGTAATGTCGAGTGTGGGGTCGCGTGTGCTGTTGAGAGCGAAGTAGGTACAGATCCCGGTGCTGGCAATGGCTCTAATGTGGTCGAGTGGGGCACTATAGGCCCGGTGTAATTATAAGCGCCGGCACCGTTAATACTCTCTCCATAATTGCTGGAAACGAAATATTCTTTGTTCACACAATTTCTCAGCGAATCTGGTATTCGGCCCACAATTGCTCGACGGATCTCAGAAGCGGCCATTTCTCTCAATTCTGTGGATGAGGCGTCACTGTACCATGCTGCATGTGGTGTGCAGATCACGTTCGGAGAATCTTTTAAAGCACCTAAGCATTAGTCACGTGTTATTCATTTAACAAATGCTTTGACAAAATCACAAACATATCCCTCAGGGATTAGTTCAGACTAAACCACATTCACAACAAATGACACAACTCTTAACATACTTTTTATATAAGACCTCAAAACCTTTGCATAAACTGTTTCTATATTTAATCACAAAAAAAACATAAGATTTTGATCTAATAATAAATTTTAAGAAATAAAGACTTTAATTAATTCTAATTTCACTCTAATTTCTCGCAAATCAAATCTAATTTTAAGAAAACTATAAATTAAGCCCTAATTAATGGTCTGAAATATATATATATTTTAAAGTATAAATTTTAAGATTTAATGCAAAACATAAAAGATTTGTGACTAAAATAAAAGCAATTATTAAAGTTTATGAGAGTTAAGGAAAACAAAAGATTTATATTTAAATAATTTTCTAAAGAAAAAAAATAAGAGTTTTGTTGAGTAATATGAAGTGCGAATCGAAAGGAGTGGGAGTTTGTATGCATTTGACAGCCGTCTAATTGGCAGTCGGTTTATGTGTCGTCTCAAACAAAGAGTAGTAAAACACAGAATTCATTACAAAAATAACACAAAACGTCAAACAATAAGCAAATAATATTAAATAAATATATATTGGACTTACCAGCCATGCCTGACAAGGCATTGAACGGCTCATTTTCATGTACATCGAGTGCTGCAGCTCTGATACGGCCGTCTTTCAGTGCAGTCGCTAAGGCATTCTCATCGACGAGTCCTCCGCGGGCGGTATTCACCAAAAAGGCACCTGAAATATAAGAGATAATACAAATCATTAATTAATTGAAGAGAGAGTGGGGGTCAGGACATACCCGGACGCATCTGTTTGATGGTGTATTCATTGATGAGATGATGATTGTGTTCGTTAAGAGTACAGTGAAGGGAAACACAATCGCTTTGAAAGAGTAAGTCTTGGAGTGTATAGACTCGGGTCAAACCCAAAGACTTTTCTATGCCGTCCGGCAAATATGGATCGTAAAAGATTACATTAAAGCCGAACGCTTTGGCTCGAAGAGCGACCGCTGTTCCCACTCGACCTATCGATTAAAAATTGTAATAATAGTAATACAATTGAATAAAGACCTAATCCAACGATTCCAAGTGTATCTCCTCTAATACGTGCACAACCGGCCGCAGCCTCGCGCACCTGTTCGGGTCCCTGAAATTTCTTTCCCTCTCTGACCATATTTGCCAACCAATATGTACGTCGATAGAGGTTTAAAATTAAACATAAAGTGGTGTCCGCCACCTCTTCCACACCATATCCGGGAACATTGCAAACGGCAACTCCTAAACAGTTCAGTGCAAACAGAGAGACATTTGTTAAACAAAAGACAAAAACGAGACTCAATTTAAATAAAAGACAGTTATTATGAAAAGATAACGAGTTTTAGAGGAAAAAACAAGTTTAGTATCAAAACAATAAGATTTCAATTTTAAAACAAAAATATTTAGTAAACGATAACACGAATTATATAAACTTTTCAAAGTTTTCAACAAAAAACGAGAATTAAATGTTTTCTTTTTAGGTTAAGAACAACAAAAACTAATGCAAAGATTGAATTAAAAAGATATTATGTTTCACACAAATGCTTTCCTTTAGTATATACACAGTGAGCACAGAATTGAAGTGGGAGTCAGTCGATATACATATATATTAGTAGAGAGTTGGAGATACTGACCCAATTCTCCGGCAGCTTTTATGTCGATGTTGTCAACTCCGGAACCGATCCTAACAATTATTCTCAAAGCTTTGAATTTTTCGAGATCTTCTTTCGTAAGAGTTATGGTGTGCCACATGAGAGCGCCGACCGCTTCATTCAACACTTTTTCATGAATTTCTTGTGTTGATTGGGCGTCACAAAAGGCAACGGTCGCCACATCTTTAAGGATTGGCATTTCTACAGAACAGTCCCGTCCATCCAAAAGCGCGACCAAAGGTCTGGCGTGCATCGGACCGTTAGCTATCGGTCCACTCCGGGCCCCGACTGAAATGCATACAATTTGTTAATTTAAAACACAAAATAAACAAAAAAAAGTTTCGTTTGATTTCTCTTTTATTTACACTTTTGAAGGAAAAACCAAAAGCACTGAATAAAGACTTTAATTAGAATATAAGAGAAAACAAATTACCGCTACTTTTTAGTACTGAATATTGAAAAAACAAAATATTTAAAACTCTACTAAAGATGACCATGAATATTGCTACAACATTGCATGAACAATACTTGAACATTGCAATAAAAATACTATCTTGATTATACTCTTTTACACTACTATTTCTTTTTTTAAAAATTAAAGGGAAATTCATAGACTAAAACTCAATTATTAGTCATTAAAAGTTTAAAAGAGTGGAAAAGAGGTCTCACTATTAAAATGCACTTAAGATATAATAAATGGTTGACAAAAGTGACAAAAAAATGGTGACAACACATACTAGGGGCATCCATTCGGGGCCGTTTCAACGGCTTTTTCTTATCCATCGATGAATTTGTCGGTGGGATCGCTGATTGGATCGAATGAAATAGTGATGGATTGAGTGGTACTCCAGAGGATGACAGCGATGACAACAGAGATGAAGATATCGATGAAGATATTGACGCTATTTTTGATTATTTTTGTCTAAAGCTCTCCACTAAAAATGTTTTTTTTATTAAATAAGTCTATGAAAACAACGGCCAAAACACCGAAACCGACCCGTAATACAAATGACAACAATTTCTCAAAACTATCACTAATTGATCGTTAAATAAGTTTCCACTAATTATTAAATAAATGTCATATAATTAGCGGCAAATATTTTGTGCACTTTTTTCGATAGGAATCAACACTAAAAAAGAGGGAAATTAGAGACAAAAAACATTTCAATTAAATTGCATTAAAATTTTTTAATTAAAACTTATTTACAGCGCTTTAAATGTTTCTTAGGTTTGAGAAAAACTTTTTTTTTTGAAAAATTATTATAAATAATTCATTCAATTGATAATAATTAGTATTAAATGGTGTGTAGTGTTGGTCTGTGCCTTTCATACTGTGCCACAAATACAAGTGTGAGTGCAATGAGTGGTGAATTCAACAAAAACAGTGAATCCAATTGAGTCTCACTATAGATATGGCACTCAATTCAATAGAAAAATAGTGTATATAATAAGGACTCATCTTTAGTGAGAAACCGCAAAAACAACACAATAGTAGCGAACAATTACTACTGAACTTCCAGTTATTACTCGGGAGGCGACGCCCATACCCTTCACTTATAGATAATGTTTTACTTAATTTAATAGTTTGGGTCGAGTCAAAGGTCAAACCGGTATTGTTATGACATTGACCTTACGTTATGGGATACTGTAATTACTTGAAAAGGACAACACTTCGCACAGCACTGAAAGCACAGCACATTTGGACACCAATGAATGCAAACTAGAATTTGTTTACATTTTTTGTCAATCGATTAAAAAATCAAAAGACATTAAATTAATATTTGAGTGAAATAACAGTTTCTCCTCTCAAATAGCATTGAATGGCATTCGTATGACTACTGAAATCATTTGTATTAATAATGAGAGAAAAGCACTACTTTTGCAGCGATATAGCAATCAATGCATTCAATGCGTGAAAGCAATCAATGACTCCAAACAACACTAAATTTATGTCATTTCTCTGCCGACACTCATATCGTTTGGCACTTAATTTAATTACAATTACTCTTAATATCCATTCCTTTATTAAGTTTTTCAATTTTACTCACATTTAAAGTGATTCCAACGGGACTTAAGAAGTAAAAACTAACGAATCAAACAAAGACGATGTCCGACATTTTGCACATTAGTATTGACAACACTCCGAGTGCCGGACCTAAAGCACAGGCGCACTAAATACTACTTTACGATCAACTCATTTATCACATCTACAAACTTTTCAAATATATTTTATTACTAAATCATCGAAATCAAACTCATTTCAACTTAAGTAGACTTATCTTCAAATTCAATTTTAATATATTATTAAAAATGAGCAAGGTTTCAATTAGTAATGCTCTTGCACACATATTTTTATAAAAAGTATTTGTATCAAAGCCTACGTGGTTTATGACTAGTACCAAAATCTAGCGCTTGATTCGCACCCAATTACCCAACCATTCAGTATATGACTAACAAATTCCTAGTATTCAAAGGGTTAAGAATGACGTTTCGATTAACATGGACATTTACACTAAATTTTTAAAGCATTACAACACAATTTATATTAAAAAATGGATCAAGTTCAATTGATTTTGTCAAATATATTAAGAGAAACTCTCATTTCTCTCAAAATATCAACTTTTAAGAAATAAGGGGTTTTCGCATATCTATTGTTGTAATGGTTTTTATGGAAGAGTTTATTGATTTGTTTTTTGTTGTTTTCATTCATATGTGAAGACATTTATTCAAATTAAAACTATTTTTTATTTGCATTGAATTCAATTAAAAATACATTTGAATTCTATTCTATTATTGAAATAATTTGTAATTTAATTGT
>JAQFZM010001348.1:0-18988 GCA_034695785.1 Galumna obvia | reverse complement strand
GTTCGGGAGAAGTGGTCGGACATGTTCGGGAGAAGTGGTCGGACATGTTCGGGAGAAGTGGTCGGACATGTTCGGGAAAAGTAGTCGGACCTGTTCGGGAGAAGTGGTCGGACATGTTCGGGTGAAGTGATTGGACAGGTTCGGGTGAAGTGGTCGGACATGTTCGGGAAAAGTGGTCGGACATGTTCGGGAAAAGTGGTCGGACATGTTCGGGAGAAGTGGTCGGACATGTTCGGGGAGAAGTGGTTGGACATGTTCGGGAGAAGTGGTCGGACATGTTCGGGGAGAAGTGGTCGGACATGTTCGGGAAAAGCGGTTGGACATGTTCGGGAAAAGTGGTTGGACATGTTCGGGAAAAGTGGTCGGGTTGGGTGGTCAGAAGTGGTCTATTCGGGTTGATTGGTTAGAAATGGGCGGGTCGGGTTGAGTGGTCAGAATTGGTCGGGTCGGGTTGGGGTTTGATTGGTTAGTTTAGCTTAAGTTTGACATAGGTTTGAATGGTGCGCTCTCTTTCACACGCTTTCCTGACGTCAGAGCAGCTGCTGTGCTCTGATTGGCTCACGGATAGCGCACACTGCTTACTACTATTAAAATTTAAATAAAATTCAAATTTTAATATGTTTCTTTGCATTTTATCCTTGCTAATTATGTACCTGCATATTTCACTTTAGCATAAATTCCTTATTTGAATAATTCTTATTATTTTGATTGAATGTTAAAAGTCATCTATAGTTGATATCTCCTTTATATTGACATGAAATCCATTTCTTTATTTGAATAATAAAATTATTATTATTAATAATTTATTATTTATTATGCGATTGAGAGTCGAACTAAATTTAGACTAAAATTGATAGCTCACAACTTGTTAGCTAGTATATTATCATTGTTCAAAAATATGATTATTGAAATTGTGAACAATTGACTCTTCCCTTCAGAGGTTTTCATCTCTCATTAAAAATATATTAACAATAATTTGATTCCTGCAAATATTTGATATTTGAAAGAAAGGAATAAATTTCAATGCTATGAAAAGAAGCAAGGTACATTGATAAGTTAATAAATTGAAAACTCTAAACGTGTGTTTAAACAGTTGTTCACTTCTTACACATTAAAAAAGTCAAAAAATTTTTTATTTCATTATAAGAAATAAAGTCAATTCTCACGGAAGATATCGTCACCAAATTCGGAGTAATTTTATTTGTTTTAACTACAGATTGTTTTAGACGTTAAAAAGGTTTTGATTTTTTAAATATTTTTAAACAAACATTAAATAATCAGAAAATTATAGAACAGTTTAAGTGATTTCGTAAAAATACATCTTTTGTTTTATAACATTTTTAACTGAAATAAAAGTTTTATATAATATAAGAAAAGAGTGAAATGGATTGCGAAAATCTCATTGAAAAAGTTGGTTCTTTTGGGTTATATCAAAAGTTGTTGGGAGTATTCTTATGTCTTATGATCGCACCCTTCTTTGCTTTCAACGATTTAACACAATTCTTGCTTTTTCTGGAACCGGACCACAAATGTGCGAACCCAACACAAGAAGTTCAACTCATTTATGATATTCTTTGGTTTGTCAGAAGTGAAGACAGAATCGCCAAACAGTGCGAACTAATAGACAAAAGTGGAAATAAGACGAAATGTATTTATGGCTTTCGTTACAATTATTCACATATTTATCCCTCTATTGTTTCGGAGGTAAGAATTACATAAAAGATAGGAATTGATAAATGTGTCGCACGATTAGAATAATTGGGTTTGTGATGATTCCTGGAAACTTTTCTTTGTTCATACAATCTATTGGACGGGTTCTCTACTTGGAGTTCACTTTATTGGAAGTATAGCCGATAAGTAAATCATTTTTAATGAATTTTTTCGATTTAATACAATTAATAATAAATCCGTTTTATATTTATCGATAAGTTATGGAAGAGTTCCTGCAATTGGTGTCTGTCATTTGGTGGCTGCAATTGCGGGGACGACCACAGCCTTCTTTTCTCATAATTTTGTAATTTTACTGATATCGCGAGCATTCATGGGTTTTGTAGTCCTCTCTCAGGGGATGTTTGCAGTGGTTTTAGTCATGGAATTCGTGGGAATGGATGGAAGAATGATTATATCGACTCTTTTCCTTTTATCTTACTCAATTACAGCTACAATTCTTCCTTGGATTGCCTATTATATCCATAATTGGAAAATATTAAGTATCATAACTTCAGTACCACTTTTTATAATACCCGTTATCTGTTTGTAAGACATAATTTGATTCAATTATTTTATATTAAATTCGTTTATTATATGAAAGTTTTATTCCGGAATCTCTTCGTTGGCTCTTAACTAAAGGCAGAATAAAAAAGAGCGAACAAATACTCAGAAGAATTGCGGCCACGAATAACATTAAAGTATCCGAAGAAGTTTTTAAATTAAATGAACTACAATTTGAAGAACAGAAAAATGTCTCACTTTTAGAACTGTTTAAAAATAAATACAAAAAATTACGAAAGATATTCATAGCGACAAACATTATTTGGTCAGTCATTCATTCAAATATTCATTGAATTTTGTTTGTTTTAAAGGGCGCTCCAGAATATTGGTTATACCGGTGTTAACATATATGCAGCCAATGTGTCCAACAGTCCCTTTATTATGCTTAGTGTGAACTCTGGACTCGACGTTTTGGCCACTTTTATATCAAACAAATGTTCAAATACTTACGGCAGGAAAATTACTACAATTGTTAGTTGTGTTGTGGCCGGTATTGCATACCTTTCGGCCTCATTCGTACCCTCAGGTATTTCTAATTATATAAAAACTGATTTCTTGAGTCGTAGTCATAACTTGTGATATTTGACCGATAGGTTTATCACAAATTCAAATCCCAATTTTGTTGGCCGGAAGGCTTACATTTACCTGTGGTTATAACGTACAGTATATATACGCCGCAGAAGTTTATCCAACAGTTATTAGAAGTCGAGCCCTGGCTTTTCGTTTGGGGATCGGCTCGTTTGGAAACCTAATTAGTCCTCAAATCGTTGAACTCTCGTTATTTAGTAAAAGAATTCCATTAATTATTTTCGGTGTTTCAGCGTTTAGTGCGGCAGCACTTATGTATGATTTGCCCGAAACCCTTAACAGACCCCTTCCAGAAACACTTGATAACGGGGAGAATATGAATAAAATGCTTGACATAAAAAGAAGGCGCTCCACTTTTATAGCTGTGGGTCATATGCCAATAGAAGTACCCATTCATTCTAATAATGAAAGGAATGGCAAATCATCCCTTGCAAGTATTGACGTTCAAACTTCTAAACTTTAGAAAATGATGACATAAGTAGTGATCAAATGAAACTTAAATGGATTTATTTCCTCATATATTCGCCAAAATATTCATTAATTTAAGAAATAATATCTAAATTATAATTTATACCAATTTTATGACATTTTATATCATAATTAGTGTTAGTTTGTGCTCTAATTTTTGATGAAATTAATTAGTTTTAGATCATTTGTTAGACATTTTGAAATTGACTTCAATTAAATATGTAATAAAACCTTTAAAACAAAAGTGTTTTAATTTTAATTGAAATAAATTCAAAAATGTTGTCATAAATACTATTTATTATAATTTGAATTTACTTTCAGTTGTTTTAATAAAATAAAGAAAAATAATAATAAAATTATTTTTATTTACAAAAAAAAACAATTTTGTCAAAAGTTTTAGACGAGAAGAACAGCATTAATACATCCATCGTTTTCTGGATTATTAGTGACCTGAGCATATTTACCCCAAACAACTTTACCCGATTGAGTTACTAAACCCAATTCACTTATATTGACTTCAATAACAGTTCCTTTGGTTATCACTCCTAAAGATGTATACATCGGAGAGTTTGGGTTCTTTTTGACGCCAATAATCGGCAAATTGAAGGTCGCCCTCAACTCTGGATGAGTCACGTGAGCCTTTTTGAAACGAAGAGCCATCGGACGGATAAAACGCTCAAATTTTGGCGGTTTTCGTGTGAATCCCTCCCCAACGAAACAGACTTTAGTAACCATACGTTTCCAACTCTTCTTCTTTCGTTTTCCCGTATTTATGGCTCTAAAGAAAAGATTAAATTCGAGGAAAAAACAAAATGATTGAATCCATACCTAAACACTTCCATTTCGGAAACAGCTCTGACTTTAGGAATGGGAACTTCCCATTTCCCGGCCTTTTCTTTACGTTTCTGTTTAATCATATTTGAGAGGACTTTAGCTCTGGTTTGTGTCTCTCTGTCTAACAAATAGTGAGGAACTGCTCCATCGGTTACGGGTTTGTCGGCTCTCTTTTTGGTTTTCTTTTCTTCGTGTGCTTTAATAGTTTTCTTCATTTGAACCTTTTCTGTGAATCGCTGTCTATTATATAACTTAGCCTTAATTCCCCGCAATTTTTTGGCCTTTTCTGAGATTTGTCGGACACTTCGCGCCTCTTTCTTACGTTTACGCTCTTCATAGTCGAGACGTCGACCGAACCTCTTAGTAAAGAGTTGGATGTGCTCGTTCTGTGGCATATCTTATGATTTGGTCACAAACAAATCACAACAAATTTAATAAAATTAAATGATTTGATTACAAACACAAACCAAAAGATAAAACGTGTTTTTAAAAGAGAGTCAACGCATGTCTCTCTCTCTCTCTCTCTCTTTAAAGTATTGACTTCTATGACATCTTTCGCTCATTTAATTAAACTCTGATTTTTATATCTTTGGATAAAAGTTTTAATAAAAGAATTTTTATTAATAGAAGAATAAAAGTTATACTTATTATTATAAAATAACCTGATAAATAGTCCGATTGTCCTTGCTCATTTATTTTTCATATTTCATTGGTCACATTAAATATTTTTAAATCTTTCAAAATATAAGTGAAAAATAATTTTAAAATTAAAACCAAAAAATTGATTTTTATTTTACTATATATAGTAATTATAATTGAACTTGATCATATAATGTAACTAAATTCAAAGGATTAGAATAAGTTGTAAATTAATATTTTTTTAAATAATCGATATTAAAATAAGTTTCACAAAACAGATATAACTTTTTTTGAATTAAAATAAATTTTAATATAAATTTAGAGCAAAACCTCAAAAACTAAAATTTATAACAAAATAATATCAAAGATTTTTACTGACATTAAATGACACAAATTCGGTCCCACTTTTTGACAAATAACTAGACTTTTATTATATCAACAGAAGGTTTTCCGAAATTTTAATTATGACATTGACCTAGTTCATTTTTGTCAGCTATGAATAAAAGCGATTGAATCTAATTCGAAGGTCTGTTAATATTTTCAAATGAAAATTGAGTCTCAAAATAATTTAAAGAGAATTCACTTAATTTATGTTTTGACACATCTTTTAAGTGTTTATTTTGATTTGATTCTCACAAATGATTAATCAATTGAACAGAAATTTGGACTCAAATTATTTTTAGGTAATCAATGATTGAAATCACTTAAAATAATCTTTAGATTAGAGTAAAATTTCCCCGCATTTCATAAATTTTCATCTGAAGGCTATCGGAGTTTATTATTCTTGTAATTTGATTCAAACGCCAAATATTTTCAACGATTTATATAATAAAAAAATGAATAAACATTTTATATATTTTCACAAAATGTCAATTGAAGTGATGGAAAGCAGTAGTTTCACCATTTAAACATCTAAACATCTAAACATCTAAACGAGGAAAATTCACTTTTAATGATTTCAATTTTATGCGCAAATGAGAGGAACAGAAGTTGTTTGCAATGAAAAAGTTATCAAAAAATTATTGATTACTTCTAAATCCAAGGTATTAGCCATCAACTATTAAACTGAGCTAAACTGAACTACACTCAATTAAACTAAGCGAAACTAAACAGGATCTAATTAGATGAAACCCAAATTAGATTAAAATTTTCCATTTGTTTAAGAATTGTCTTCAATAAGTGGTAGAAAATAAATAAAAGTTTGGCTTTAGTTAAGTCAACACTAATATGAGATATAAAGTAATAAAAGAAAAGTCAAATAAATTATTATTTCATTAGTGAAGTGAAACTCTTATGAATTTCTAACAAAATTAAGAGTTAATTGAATTATAATTATATTTTTGTGTTAATTTGTGTTAATATAGTATTAGTGTATATTATCATTCTTTTGGTTTATGGCAAACCTATGGCGACGTTATTATTGACGTTATGTTTGTATTCACAGTCAAAGCTAAACCTAAAGTACAATATTTAAGTCATTTTTATTCACAAATTTATAGTTTTATTTATATTGAAATTCAATAAAAATATATGACATATGTTTGTGTTTGAATTCATGTTGTGATGTCATGAAATGCATCACTTTTAGCGCACGCGCTCTTTTCTGCCATAACAAACGTGAATAATTATAAGTGTTTTAACAAAAGTGGTGATACATCTGCGCATAAAACTAAAACATCAATAGATTAGCAAAACATTGAAGTCTATGATTACAAAATAATAAAAATATTTTTCTAATCAAACGTTGAATTAATGGTAAAATTAAGACTTCAAATGAGTGAACATTTGCTCCAAAATATGTGATAATCAAAAATACAATGTTTTGTCATCGAAACCACTCTTTTTTTCAATTAATTTCTCTTTTTATTCACAAATTGTTTTTATCATAAAATATGTTAACATTTTTATTGTTTCGTTAAATATTTTATTAAATTTTATAATAGTTTTTACAAAATGTGTGTTAAACTCAAGCCTTAACTCTTCCACGAAATCAATACTTAATTCTTTGAATTATTTTTAAAATATTTGCCAAAAATGTGTGAAAACAGCGCCTGTTTTCTACATATCGGAGATATGGTCTCTCTCTTTGCCGAAGGAAATGTCAGCGGATTTTTGTCAACTTTGGGGTAATTTATATAATATTAGAAATAGTGGTAATCATTGTCTCTTCCATTAGTTTGGTTGACGACAGATGTGTTGTTCAGCCAAATGCGGGCGACACCGGTAACCCACCAAAAAAGTTTAGGGGTAAATACTTGTTTACCATTTCCTCATTTGTTTTCATTATTTTCTATTTCCAAAGACTGTCTCTTTAAGATGTGTCCAATGAATAGATATTCGGCTCAAAAACAGTTCTGGAAAGCGGCCAAACAATCGACAAACAATAGGGCCAGTGATGCCGTTCTCCTCAAGAAATTACATGTAATTAATATTTTAAATAAAAGTTTAATTAATTATTTGATTGACACTAATTGACACTAATTGCCATTCATTGTCATCGATGTATAGCACGCGGCAGAACTCGAAAAGAAACAAAACGAAACCGAAAACAAGAAATTAATTGGAAGTGTTATACAATACGGAGGAGTTATACAACTTCTTCATCTGAAGAGCAATAAATACTTAACAGTAAATAAAAGACTTCCGGCACTTCTCGAAAAGAATTCAATGAGAGTTTATCTCGATTCAAATGGTAATGAAGGTTCTTGGTTTTATATCGTTCCCTTCTATAAATTGCGATCAACGGTAAGCACTTTTTATTTCTCTTATTTTGATTAAAATTATAACTAAAAGGGGGATAACGTTGTGGTCGGAGATAAAGTAGTATTGACTCCCGTTAATGCGGGACAACCCCTTCACGCAAGTAATTATGATTTGGCTGATAATCCCGGCTGTAAAGAAGTAAATGCTGTCAATTGTAATACCAGTTGGAAAATATCTCTTTTTATGGAATATAAAGAAAACATTGAGGATGTGCTCAAAGGTATAGACATATTTAATCATTATTTTCATTTCAATAGTATTTTAACCTAATTTTATATGACTTATCCCATTGTCTATCATTTTTATGATAAATTGTTTTCAAGAAAAGCTTAAAAATGTCACTTTTGAAGTGTATTTGCTTTGAATTGTAAACAAATTATAAGATTAGTCACAAATATCATGAGTTCATATGATTTCCATATAATTAAACGAATATTCGATAAATATGTTATTCTTAAAAACCGTTAATATTAAGCGTTTCTAATATTTTCATTTGTTTTAAAAGTTTATCGCATTAATCGCTAAAATTTAGATTAGATTTAATTTATTATTTATATGAAGAATCGAAACAATTTTATATTAACTTTTTAACATTATTTGAGGCCAAATGGTACATATTTGACCTTGATTATGGGCAATTCTACTTTGATAAATATCATATTTATTTATAGCAGACAAATAAAATGAGAATAAATCAATTAATTTAAAATAAAGATTCATAAAACAATTGTCTCATTAGAATACATTTTATTGATTATTCAATAACTTTCAGTTTTAATAATATTCGTTGACATAAATTTGCGAAAAATAATTATATAAAATATCATTAATTAAAAACAAGAATCGAATAATTGATTTCTAATTTATTGTTTGAAACGCTATTATATTATTTAAATAATATCAAAATCTAATTGAATTGTCAATAGTTTTAGAGATAAATTTTATTTCATGAGATTTAAGAGTCAAAAGTGTATCAAAGTTTAACATTAAGTCCTCAAAAGTAGGAAAATGACAAAAAGTTTCAAAATTAATTAAACTTTGTATACAAATTGTATACAAACTTGAATTTATTTAGATTTTATTAAAATCAATTGAATATCAATTTTTCGTTGCATTGAATAACGTTTACATTGTATATGAGGGGTAAAGGGATTAAGGAAAGTGAACTAAAAATGACTTTCATTAACTTACAAATACTATATATAAAGTATTAATAGGAAGTCGATAAACTTGATATTGAAAAATAACAAATATCATGTTATTCTGAGCAAAAATATGTAAACAATTTGTGCGAATGACCACTCCTTCACCCGAATATCGGGCCTTAAAACTTAAAATAAATAAAAGCTTTAATGAATTCGAGTAAATTTTAACCTATGAAATAAATGAATAGCACTTCTATATTTTCATAAGCTTAGATTTTAACCTTGTATTCTCATACTTGATAAATAATCTTACTAACATCTCTCACAACATATTACTCATTATTGAGAGTTTACTCCAATTCATTCATATTTTATTCACAAATACTTTACATACAATAAAACTGTAAGACTTCCGATTTAGGAAATAAATTTATTATTCAATTAGAATAAGCATGGTCCAAAAGTACCTATCATAGGTATCATCATCTTATGTCACCCATAATAAAAATGTATGGATAACAGGGTTAAAACTATTGAACTCGTGATTTTGACCATGTTAATATTAGAATTTATTTGTTCAACTTTGAAACTTTTTTCTTTCAACTTATTTTCAACTTGGATATATTTAATCTAACATCAACTTAAGTGAACAAGTTACACTAAAAATTTTATAATAAAAAATATGTACATTTATTTGAACGCTTAATTACTTTATAAACTACAATTAAGACAAATGTTTTTATCTAGATTAATTATGAATAAATTTATACAAATACATTCTAATCGTTTGCAAACAAATTTCGATTTTTTTAAATAATCAAAACCGAAAAAAATTATATTTGTTTAAATGATATATAAATTATATAACATATATTTGAACTCTAAATCAATGATTATCTAAAGGAGGAGATGTGGTCCGTCTGTTTCACGCAGAACAGGAGAAATTCATGACAATGGATGAGTACAAAAAGAAACAATACGTATATCTGAGAACAACGGCTCGAACGACGGCAACGGCGGCCACTTCTTCCAAAGCGTTGTGGGAAATAGAAGTGGTACAACACGACCCCTGCAGAGGAGGGGCCGGACATTGGAATTCATTGTTTCGATTTAAACATTTGGCGACAGGTCAATATTTGGCTGCAGAGGTCGACGAAGAAACAACTTATGATGTGATGCGTAATAAGTTGAGGGGTTCCCCCGAAAACCGAGTGTTTCATTTGGTGTCAGTGCCTCACAGTTACGATATCGCAAGTATTTTCGAATTGGACGCCACAACACTGAGCCGTTCCGATGATTTAGTGCCTCAAAACTCTTACGTACGGCTGAGACATCTGTGCACAAACACTTGGGTTCACAGCACTAATATTCATATCGATAAAGAAGAGGAAAAGCCAGCCATGTCTAAGATTGGTTGTGCTCTAATACGTGAAGATAAAGAAGCGTTTGCTGTTATGCCTGTCTCTCCCTCTGAGGTCAGAGACCTGGACTTTGCAAACGACGCCTGCAAAGTGTTAACTAAAATATCGGCTCAATTGGAGAAAAAACTAATTACACAAAACGAACGAAAATTAGTGACACAACTTCTCATTGAAATCATTTACTTTATCGCAGACTTAGAAAATGATCCAAAACGTGTCGATCCCTTCGAATTAGTTCCCACTCATACCAATAAAGAGCGACAAAAATTATTAAGAGAACAAAATATTCTGAAACATTTATTTAAAATATTACAAGCTCCTTTTACTGAAACTAACATTGGAGAGGGTCCGATGTTAAGGATGGAAGAGTTGAGTGACACGCGTTACGCCCCTTTCAAACAGATCTGTCGACTTTGTTATCGAGTGTTACGTCTCTCACAACACGACTATCGTAAGAATCAGGAATATATCGCAAATTGGTTTGGATTTATGCAGAAACAGATCGGTTACGATGTATTGGCTGAGGACACAATCACTGCTCTATTGCACAGCAATAGAAAACTTTTGGAACAACACATAACTGCCAACGAAATCGAGACATTTGTATCACTGGTTCGTAAGAACCGGGAGTCAAGATTTCTCGACTATTTGTCTGATTTATGTATTTCTAAAAAAGTTGCGATTCCTATAACTCAAGAATTAATTTGTAAAACAGTTTTATCGCCAAAAAATAGCGATATTTTAATCGAAACCCGTTTAGTTCAAACACAAGTCGAGGTTGAAATAGAAAATAAAAATTCTGTTTCCGGTGAAATCGAGCACTTCATTAGTAATGAAGAGGAAGAAGATGTGGTTCTCGTTTGGGATAACGAAAAACAAACGAAATCTATTCGAGACTTAGCTGTCAGTGCATCCAATGGTAATATTGAAGACATTAATATTCTGGACTATTATAGACATCAATTGGATTTATTCAGTGGAATGTGTTTAGACCGACAATATTTAGCCATAAATAATCTTTCCTTTCATTTGGACATCGATTTAATTCAAAAATGTATGTCTGATGAAAGCCTTCCTTTTAATTTGAGGGCCGCCTTCTGTCGTCTCCTTTTGCATATGCACGTGGATCGAGACCCCCAAGAACAAATAACTCCAGTGAAATACGCGAGACTCTGGTCTGAAATTCCTCGTCAACTCTCAATTCAAGACTACGACACAAATAAAGACGATATGACCGCTAAAGAGGCCATTAAAAAGAAATTTGCGTCGACCATAACATTTGTAGAGGACTACCTGTGCAATGTTGTCAGTCATGTCTGGTCTTTTGCTGATCGCGAACAGAATAAGTTGACCTTTGAAGTGGTGAAACTAGCAAGGGAACTTATTTACTTTGGATTTTATAATTTTAGTGATTTATTACGACTGACTAAAACTTTGTTGAATATTCTCGACTCTACCTCTGAATCCTCTCTTCGAAAGTTGGCTTCAGATGGAATCAAAGACAATCCAGTGATGAAATCAATCGGTGATATCTCTAATGTGATGACAAGTATGGTATTAAACAAAAATGATATCAAAAAGACAATCAAAAGCAATCAAAGTGCCAAAGAATTACCAGTTCCGGTGTTGGGCTCTGAAATGGACACCAATGTTATGGACACTAAACTTAAAATTATTGAAATTCTTCAGTTTATTCTTAATGTTAGACTCGATTACAGAATAACGGGTTTATTAACAATATTTAAGAAAGAGATCGAAGCGAGTCATGAATCCGACGATCAAAACAATAAATTCAATTTAATGGACGACACCGTCAATATCGGGGAAAAAGGTATCGATTTGGGTCATATCGGACAACAGGCAGAACTCATATTCGGTGGCGATTCATGTGATGATATAGACTTAGATGGAAATGGAGGTTGTACATTTCTTAGAGTTTTGTTGCACTTAACAATGCATGAATACCCGGCTCTCGTCAGCGGTTCACTACACCTCCTATTCCGTCACTTTTCTCAACGTCAAGAAGTATTGCAGTCATTTAAGCAAGTTCAATTACTTGTTTCTAATAATGACGTCGAGAACTATAAACAAATTAAATCAGATTTAGATCAGTTCAGACTATTAGTCGAAAAGTCTGAGCTCTGGGTTTATAAGTCAAAAGCGAATGACGACGAATCTGGAAGTGTAGGCAAAACAAAATCAAATAAAGGTTCTGATGGCGACCCCGAAGAGAACAAAAATTTTCCGAATCATTTGTTTCGAAGCAATTCTTCGTCGCCAATAGGTTTGGATTTAAGTTCGCATACAATTGACGGCTCGCATACAAATAATCACAACACAATCAGACAAATACTGTTTAGATTAACTAAACTCTGTGTTCAGGAAAGTTCGGGACCTAAAAGTGAAATAAAAGCCCGAAAACACGAACAAAGATTACTTCGAAATATGGGCGCACATATTGTTGTATTGGATTTACTTCGCATTCCTTACGACAAAAAAGACGAACGAATGGATGAAGTGATGCGTTTGGCCCATGAATTCCTCCAACACTTTTGTTTGAGTAATAATCCAAATCAAAATCTTTTAGATAAACATTTAGATCTGTTTATGACTCCGGGATTATTGGAGGCGCGAACGATGTGCGCCATTTTTCGGGACAATTTCTCGCTCTGTAATGAAATCAATGAAAGGGTTATTCAACATTTCGTTCACTGTATCGTAACTCACGGACGACACGTACAGTATCTCAAATTCTTGCAAACAATACTTAAAGCTGAGACACAAATCGTACGAAAGTGTCAGAATATGGTTATGCAAGAGTTGATTAATGCGGGCGAAGACGTTCTCGTTTTCTATAACGACAAAACAAGTTTTAATCATTTGATTGAAATGATGAGAAGCGAACGGATCCGTTTCGATGAGTCGGGTCCTCTTCAATATCACATAAATTTAGTTAAACTTCTCGCCGGTTGTACTGAAGGCAAGAATGCCTTCACTGAAGTCAAATGTCATTCATTATTGTCTTTGGATGATATAATACAAGTGGTGCAACACATCGATTGTATCCCTGAAGTAAAGGAGGCGTATATCAACTTTTTGACCCATTGTTTTATAGACACCGAAATGGAAATGAAAGAAATTTATGCCTCAAATCATATTTGGACTCTTTTGGAGAACTTTTTAGTAGATATGGCCACTGTCTGTAACGCCACTCACGACAGAAATCACTCAGACTTTGCACTCGAAAGTTATGTAACCAATTCTATTATGAATTTGGTGACAACTTTTTTCAACTCACCTTTTAGTGACCAGAGCTCTAGCGTTCAGGTATGCAATCGATTCAAATATTCTCTGCTTTTAACTAACATTTGGCTGACATTTGTATCCAATATTTCCAAACTAATAGTTATTTCAATCTTTTATTTTAATTTTCTTTTCCTTTGGATTCGGCTTTTGGTGATTATATGCGACACTGAATGCATGTCTTTTTAACCCAACATTGCTTTGATATTATGAAATATTAGAAGCACTTGACCTCAAATAATTCCACAACAAATCCAAAACCAATAAGAATAGATTTGACAGATGTAAGACCTCTTTCATATAATTTCAATATAAGTTTCTTTTCATTCCTTTTGACAGACCCATCAACCAGTGTTTGTTCGGGTACTTCAGGGGGCCTTTAGATTGAGTACTTGTACTTGGCTTTCATTACCACAAAGAATAAATGTTGAGACTTGTATAAAGACATTAATGGAAGTGGCCAAGACCAGAGGAATTGCTGTTCCCACTGAATTGGAGACTCAGGTCACACAAATGTTCCAAAAACAAAATCTACTCTCAAAACATACGAGAGTTTGGTTGTCGGCCGCGCGCACCAGTAATTCCGGCAGAAGACCGCCTAATCTTGATATTAGGCCCACTTCTCCTCAAATAACATTTCGTAACGACCGGTCAATAATAGAAGGCTTTCAGGATATCGTTTCCTTATTAGAGGAACAATTAAGACCCTTAGTTCAGGCAGAACTGTCCGTCTTTGTTGACGTTCTCTATAAACCAGAGATGTTGTTTCCGGTCGATACTGAGGCCCGACGTATGTGTGAAAACGGAGGTTTCATTTGTCGACTCATTCGTCACACCGAAAGACTTATGGAAGAAAAGGAAGAAAAGCTCTGCATTAAAGTCTTGCAAACTCTTAAAGAAATGCTAGCAATCGATCCGGACTACGAGGAAAGGGTAAGAAACCAAACTATACATACATTTTATTTTCCATTGAAATTATAATTAAATTCAATGATTCCAAAAATTGCTATAAATTGACCTTTCCTTCCGCTAAATAACAAAGGCTTTACTCGACCTTTTGTTAACCGAAAAGGATATTGTTAATAAACAGCGGGTAAGAGTTCAGTCATTTATCAAATATTAGCACAAAAAGCCTGAAATATTCGCACAAATCACTCGTTATTTAATGTTTTGCACACAATTTATATTCATTTGGTTTTTATTTTTATTTCTTTTATTTTGAAATTTTATTTATTTTTGTTTTTCGTATTTTTTTGTAATAAATTTTAACAAATAATTAAATTATTAAATACTTTTAATTCAATTTTAGGGCGAAGCGCTTCGAAAAGTTCTTTTGGACAGATATTTATCCAGAAATGAAAGTAAAAGTATTAACAAACAAAAGTCTGAATCTGTTATTCCTAAAATTGGAGTTAAAAAGTCATCGACACAATACGGTCCGGGAGCTATACTTTTGCCGCGGGCAGAGATGACATTATCTGAAGTCCAGTGTCATTTAGATAAAGAGGGCTGCAGTAATTTAGTGGTCGAACTAATAATGACAAACCCTATTCACTCAATTTTTTTTGAATGCGTTGAATTAGGAATAGCTCTTTTGGAAGGGGGGAACTCCACAATTCAAAAGTCTATATTCATAAAACTAACGAATGACAATACGGCCGATAAGTTCTTTAAAGTATTCTTTGATAAAATGAAGTTCGCTCAGCACGAAATCAAATCTACTATTAATGTCAGCTCAAGTGAACAGAATAAGTCTGACAGAGAAGGAGAAACCACTGCTAAATCAGAAACACCTAATGGTAGTGTCAATCCTTATCTCAGAGGTGTTTCCCGAAACAATCGCAGTCCAAACGGCATAGTTTTAACCGAAGAATTGAGACAACAGTTATTGGACGCCGCAAATGTTACCGACAAAGCATATCAACAAATTAACTCTAAAGGCTATACCCCTTCCACTCCACTTATTAATAATCCTTACAGTGAAAGCTATGATAGAGAATCTATAACTCCGGGCAACACTTTTGTTCCCCTCGAAGACGTTTATTTAGTTTATGGAACTGAAAGACGTGAATCGCGAACGAAGAACTCTTATGACACTCGCCTTCCATCAGAAATAGCAGTTATGCAACAAATTCTACGATTTCTTCAACTGTTGTGTGAAAACCATAACTTAGAGCTTCAAAACTTTTTGAGATCACAAAACAATAAAAACAATTATAATCTTATTTCGGAAACTCTTATGTTTTTGGACCGATTGTGTGGTTCAACGACTGGAGGTTTGGGTCTTCTCGGACTTTATATAAACGAACACAACGTTGCGTTAGTTAACCAAACATTAGAGACATTAACGGAGTACTGTCAGGGCCCCTGTCATGAAAACCAAAATTGTATTGCAATGCATGAGTCAAATGGTATTGATATCATTATTGCACTCATTCTTAATGACATAAACCCATTGGGAAAGAAACGAATGGATTTGGTTTTAGAACTCAAGAATAACGCCTCAAAACTATTGTTGGCTATTATGGAGAGTCGAGCAGATTCTGAAAACGCAGAAAGAATTTTATTTAATATGAGTCCCAAACAATTAATTGACGTCTCGTGTACTGCCTTTCATCAAAGTGAGTCCATTGAAGAAGTCGACAGTTTTACAGATAATGAAGAGAACGAAGAGGGCGCTAACCCTAAAGAAGTCGGACATAATATTTATATTCTATGCCATCAATTGGCGCAACACAACAAAGATTTGGCTTCACTTCTAAAAAATGCTGAAACAGAAATTGAAACGAATTCCTTAATAAAAGAAGCCCTCAGTTATTATCAGTCACACACCGCACAGATTGAGGTCTGCATTCTCTCTCAACTATTGTCTCAACCATTCACTCATTCATTTAATTTTATTTGTCATCAGATCGTAAGACACGACCGAACAATGGAACAAATCGTATTTCCGGTGCCACAAATATGTGAATTCCTAACTCGAGAGTCAAAAATGAAGACATATTTTTCTGCTGAACGGGACGACCAAGGTAGTAAAGTATTCGATTTTTTCGAGAGGACTGAAGAACTATTCAGTGAAATGAAATGGCAAAAGAAATTGAGAAGTAATTCAAAACCATTCAATAGATTTCTAAAACTTTTACTTATATAAAGGTCAGCCCCTTTTGTTTTGGGTATCCCGTCATATGTCAATGTGGAACTCCATGTCATTTAATTTGGCGGTAATGATAAATATTATCATTGCATTTATGTATCCCTTTCCCGAATATACAGGTAATAAACAAAAGATATTTAAATAAAAATAAAGTTATAATTAATTTTGGTTTAGTATTGGACTCGCGATGGTCTGCACTGATTTGGGCCGTTATGTTAATCTCATTGGCGTCTGTGCTAACGGTTCCGCGAAAATCTGGAATAAGAGTTTTAGTGATTTCTTTCATTTTAAGAATGATATTTAGTGTAGGCATCGGACCAACACTTTTCCTTTTGGGAACGAGTAATGTAATCATAACAGGCGTACATCTGATCTCAATAATGGGGAACCATGGCACTTTTAACAAACCGCTCAAACATATTCTCATTGATAAGGAATTTCTTTATCATATCTTTTATTTGATGTTCTGTTTGTCTGGACTTCTAATACATCCTTTAATATACAGTATTTTAGTCAGTATTTTATGGACTAATTCTCTGAAAATGTATTAATTAATGATTTACTAAATTTAACAGCTCTTAAACGTTGTCTATCAGGAGGACACTCTTCGTAATGTTATAAAGTCTGTGACCAGAAACGGTCGATCCATTATTTTGACGGCAATATTGGCTCTAATTATAGTCTATTTATTCTCAATCATTGGATATTTATTCTTTCGCGACGATTTCCTGATGGAAGTCGACTCATCCTTCACTTCTATTTCAAATCAAATGGAGGACCAAATGTCTGTCAACGAAACCGAATTCTGTTTTACTAATAATTCTGACACTAATTTATGCAATAATCAAACAAATCATTTGAAAAATGAAACAAAAAATTCCAGTATTTTATTCGATTTAATTAAAGAAAGTGAAGAAATGTCTGAATCAACAGAATTAGAAGAATCAGTGAAAGAAAGAGCCTGTGATTCGTTAATTATGTGTATTATCACAACTGTTAATCAGGGTTTAAGAAATGGCGGAGGAATTGGAGATGTATTGCGGTCTCCGAGTGCTTCCGAACCATTATTTGTTATGAGAGTTATATACGATTTACTTTTCTTCTTCGTTGTTATTATCATTATTTTGAACCTTATTTTTGGTGTTATTATCGATACATTTGCTGACCTCAGGAGTGAAAAACAGCAAAAGGAAGAAATACTTAAGAATACCTGTTTTATATGCGGTAATCATTTTATTTCGATTTGTTTTATTAATTTAAATAAATGTTTGAATTTTGTTTAGGACTGGACAGGTCTTCCTTCGATAACAAGAGTGTGTCGTTCGAAGAACATATTAGATGTGAGCATAATATGTGGCACTACCTTTACTTCATTGTTTTGGTGAAAGTGAAAGATCCCACAGAATTCACGGGACCCGAAAGTTATGTGTCTTCTATGATAAAAGTCAGTCCTATTTAGAGATTAATTCATATTTTAATTGAATTTGATTTACATTTTAGGAGCGAAATCTCGATTGGTTTCCACGAATGAGAGCCATGTCTTTGGCCGCCGACGACGGAGAGGGCGAACAGAATGAGTTCCGTTTACTGCAATCTCAACTCGAAGTCACTCAAAAACTTGTCTCAACTCTAAGTCAACAGTTATTAGAATTAAAAGAACAGGTAATCAATGGTTTTAATGAATTAATTATAAATGATTTAAATCTTTCAGATGACTGAACAACGAAAACAACAGCAAAGAAGAGGTTTAATGACGTCATCCACTCCTTTGCCGATCACTTAATTCATTTGAGATTTATTTTATTTACGATTTTATTTTGATTTTATTTGAGTTTAATTAAAAGGAAATTAATTTGTGCCTTAAATTGCATATCATTTGTAATAATTTTGTTATAAATCAATGTTTTATTTATTGTTTTGATTTTTAGATAGAATTTAAGAAAAAATATATTTTGTTAATCGCATCGAATATTAGTTTTAATTGAATTTTATTTTTATTATAAGATTTAAAAGACGTTAAAATAAAAATTGAATTTTTTTAAATTAAATTTTTTAATCTTGCAATTCTTGTTTAAATTATAAGTTTAAATGAACAATAAATAAGTATTTAATAGGAATTCGATAAACCTCTGGTACTCTAATTATTAGGATCAGAGGTAGAGGTGGACTCAATAATGATTTAATATGAAAAGTGGTATTTATTTGAATCAAAAAGAGTCGAAAATATTTTTTTACACAAAAATTATTAACAAATTTTGGATAATTTGAGGCTTTTATTAACAATTTAGTTAATTTTCAATATTTATTTATTTATTAAACAAAATATTTGAGTGATTAACGATTTGAAGGTTTTTTGGTATCGAAATATTTTGAGGAATTGGAATATATTTCCAAACTTTTAT
>JAQFZM010001347.1:0-19014 GCA_034695785.1 Galumna obvia | reverse complement strand
CTACTATCGGTGAGATATAACCGAAAGTCACTGAAATGAGTGCCAAAAATTTATTGATCCAAAACACTTTCGTCAAATATAATTCATTTTAACAAAAACTAATGTCTGATCCGTTGGAAAGGCGGCCAAAAACATCTTTTAATCAATAGTTGTAAAACTGATCGCTTGACTGACGCGAGAAAACTATTACTTATCCCTTGAAAATGAAAAGAAATGGCATTTAATTTATTAGAAACACAATATAAGTACTGAAAACAAAACCTTTTTTTTTTGTTTCCGGTTTTCATTCAAAATCTATTCTGTTTTAGTCATAACTTTGTGTTATTCAGACAAACTCTTCACAAGACTTGTCATAAAGAGGATGAGTCCTCTCAAAGTGATTGATAATTCGTGAGACCGATTCCAGTGCTGACAATAACCCCCTAACCATTCCCTTCTGTTCTAAAGATAGCAAAACTTTAAATTTAGTCCTCATTTTAAAAATCGTTTAAATCTTTAAAAAAGAGATAAAAATCCAATGACTCGAAGCACACATTTATTGAATATACTATCATTTATAAATAATATAATTATTAATACCTTGAATAAAACCACGAATGGTTTTCTTAAAAAAAATCAGTGGTTTTACAAATCATCCAAATCTGGATTAATTTATAAAAGATCGCAGGTTTTCAACAAAAAGTCTAAATTTTTGTCTGTTTATTTTCCTTCGCTTCGAAATATTTTCAAATTTTTTTAACGTATTCTCTGATAAAAATAGAAAACATTTACTAATAATAATACAAATATAAAGAAAACAAATTTTCCAAAAAAAAAGAAAAAAAAAATTTTGAAAAAGGCTCTGAAAAGGGGTATAAAATGAGTATTTTCTTCATTATTAAAACACTAAACTCTTATAATATTTTTTTTCAAAAAAATAAAACTTAAATTTCAATAAATTTAAACAGAAAATACATAATTAAATGTGAGGGACAGTGAAGAGTGTATTTGGTTTTCTTTAGTAATAGTTTGTAAGATATACTAAAATTATTACTTTAATATCTCTGAAATTTTAAAATTTCCGCTCTTTAAACACAAAATTTCATAATAAGACCGGTAGAAGAGAGGGTTACTTCAGGGATACAAACCTTTTTGTTTAAGTAAAGCTCATGAAAAATATGTTTATAAAAATCATTTGAATTTTTAGTAAATTTTATTTTTTTGAATCGATTTTATTAAAACTTAGTGTTTTTGAAGATATAATTATAATTTTATTTTAATAAATGAATAGTAATGAGAGTATATTTAAGATAATTTGTTAATTTGTGTGAAGAGCACACGTTTTCGTAAATTTTATTAAACAAATTGAATGCCTCTCAAAGTGTAGAATAACCAGAGCTAAGAATTTGGTGTTTTTCTCAATTAAATAGTTATATTAAAGTTAATATTGATAGCATTTTTAGCAGTGATAGCACTGATAGAACCGATAGCATGTGAAACAAGCATTAAAACTGATTACAATATTAATAATTGATGAGTCGATTGCATTCTCTCTCAGTTTTGGTTAAGGCCTTCGATTACTGACGCGAACATTGTTTTGATTTTGTTTGACTATCGTTTGATATTTTAATTTCTTCCTCACCTCTGAATTAGTGTCTAATTTCAGTAATAACTTATTAGATATCAAATGTTGTGTTTATTAGAGAATAGTCTCATCTCTAACTTAATAACATTTTCGGTTATATATTTAATAGTATTTGACATTAAATACATTCATTTCATTGAAATCTATATTTTATTTACATAATGTTTAAACTATTCTCTATGAAAATGTAGTCATTCTTTAAATCGCGTTTCAAAACATAATTTCACAAAAAACATATTGAATTTATTTTGAGTACTTTAAAAATATTGCATTCATTTGAGGACAGAATAAGAGATTTCGTTTTATGAAATTATGAGTTATTGGTTTGCGTGCATTTAAATAGAGTTATCACATTCACCGCATAAACACTATATAAAACAGAATTTCAAATTGATATTTACTTCACAAAATCGACTCTTTGTCAGATTATTTTCAACATTTATTTATATGTTTAAGTGTTTTCATCAAATCTAATACGAAAATAACTCGAAAATAATAATTCTTTTCCATTTATATCAATGTCCTTTTAATGACATTTCAAAAGTCAATATCATTTAATTTTATTCAACGATCAAAAGATGACATTTTTTTTGTTTGATTTGAATAACACTCATTAGATTTGTTGAGTTTATAGTTATTTAATAATTGTTAGCACAGAATCTATTGTTTGAAAGCATTTCAATATTTAGTTATATAATTGATTCCCTAATCAATTAACGATTAATTAAAGTTTATCTGAAGTTTGATATACAAAAAGCAGACTGTCTTTCATAATAAGCATCGTTTGTTTGACGGTCTTTGTGTTTGACTCGTTTTTTTTATATATAATTGAAACTAAAGTTTGTAATAAATTAAAGGCCATTAAAACAAAATAATTAGTTTATCACCTCAATGAGTTAATAAATCAAAGCAATTAGCTTTTGGCCCTTTCCTTAATAATCACTGTCTCTAAGTATTTAAAATACGGGTCGAAAGTCAAAAGTAAGGAAAACATCGATGGTTTTCATGTTATTTTTGCAGATGAGGTGAGAAGTCAGTCAACGTTTTACTACTAAATTCAAACATTGATTCACTAAAAATGTTTGTTTAAAATGTTAGAAATACTGAATTCTTAGTGGAGAGAAGAGAGGACTGGTATTCGTCACTCTCACTACTCGTTTATTAATTTTAGGCAAACATTTAGTCTTTTGGATAATTTGGATGAATGTTTGTAATAACGATTACTATTACGGGTTTATAGTAATATTGCCTAAAGAATAGCCTCAGTTCTGACTGAAAACTGTTTGTCAGCCCATTTGTAGCCAAAATTCATGCCATGCATTGAAAAGCGTTGGACGTAATGATAAGAATAGTCGTAATAATAATAATAGAGTAATACTGTATTTGGAGAAACAAAAAACTAGAAATTATATGAAACACAATAATAAAATTGGAGAAAAGGTATCGAAAGCCAGAGGAAAGCCACCCAATGCGTCGTTGCGGTCCTCTCTGGCTCTCAATTGGTTACCGAATGGCAGCATTTGGCGACTCTTAGAGACTAAAACTCAATAAGTTTTATGTTTGAATGCCTTTTCTCTGACTCTGTGTTTCGATCATTCATTCTGACAGCCGGTGTTTAGTCAACAAATTATAGTGTCGTTTATTTGAGAGAAGGAAATGAAATAAAAAATATATTCCATTAAATATAATATGATTTGAAATATTGAGCGAAGAGTAAATCGAGAACTAAAACAGACAAAAGTACGAACACAACACAACAAAACGTTCCCATAAAATGTTACCAAAATTTTTTTCTATAGTCTTATTGATGATACGTTTGACAAAACAACGACACACTTGAAAAACTATCATGATATAATTATTAAATTAGGTGAAAACCCTATTTCTATAAAAATTAGATAGGGTGATTCATCTTTCATAAATTCAATTAATAGTTTTCTAAATTAATTGACCACAAAAGCCAACTCTATTTGATTACTGTTTGATCACAAACAAAGATTTCAATAGTTGTTTGTAGTTTTACTAATTTATTAAACTTCTTAAAAGTTTTATCTATTGTTAATCTTAAAACTCCATTAATAAGTCACGAATTCTCACTTTATTAGAATTATAGTATTATTTATCTGAAGCCAATCCCTAAAAGCCATACAATTAATGTTATTTTATTTATAATTAATTAAAAATAAAATTAAATTCAAAACTCATTAAAAGTTGAAAATCAATCAAATTTTGTTAATATTTGACATAATTTGCGATCATTTCCTCGAAGGATAACTATTTGACAAACAATGAGTCTAATTATCACTCATCGGAAACTTCTTGAATACAGTTTTCTTATCAAAAGAGTGTTGAAAAATGTGGACTCAAAAGTAAAGTAAAGTATTTATGACATTCAATCTCTTGAAAGGCGTTCATATATTTTGTTAAGAATTGAAACAAAAATAATAATAAGAAGTGGTTTTCAAAAAATTGTAAGACATTGAAACACAAGGCGTTTGATATTTGTGACCCCCGGGCCAAATACATGTTTCAGGTGTAACTGATTGCCAGCGCCGGCATCGTTTGTTGTGCCACAACTGGCAGTCTGTGCCAACTATTGCACTGAATTTCATTGATCCAATTGCAGTCTATTGTCAAATATGACAAAATGACCATCACTATAATGTTCACCTCATCCATGGGTGGCATAATTTAATTCATTGCTCAGTTGTTATCTATACTAGACTTATGTTCGTTATTATTGTTATTGAGAACAGAATTGAAAACTTGTAATTTCGATATTCGTCTTCACATCCATTCATTAAATCGATTTCTAAGTTTCAGAGATTTTAACGCAAAACAAAACATTATTTCTTACATCAAATCATTTGATAATTTGCTACGAATTATCATTTGATAATCAGTTGAGTAATTTTGCTCAGAATATAATTTCATAATTCATTTGATTAGTGAACAAATTTCATGAATTTATTTTTATTCGTTTATTTGTCTGAAAACAATTACAATTATAGAATCATTTTTAGAAAAAGAGAGAGATTTGTACTGATTTGCACTTTTGATTAATTATAATTACATAGAAAACAAACACTAAGTAATACTCAGAATATAATTCTTATATAAGTTGTATAGAAATAGGAATAAAATATGTGTTTATACTATTTATAAACAGCGATACCTTCCAAGAAATTATTGTCCTTAAGATAATTTATGTAATTATTCATTGAATTTGGGAATCACTTCATATTAATTTATGTTAACAAGAATTATAAGATGTCTAAGAAGTGTAAGAAGAGTCAGAAATGTTGTTCTCCACTTCAAAGTAATTGCGATAAATAATGTTTCACTTGAAAACGAGTTTACTCGAGGCTAATACAGACACCAAAAACCATTTGATATTTGATAGCAAATCAAATGATACTTAAATTATCACTGATTTTGTTTTACAACAAAATAATTAGGAATTAAATAATATAAGTCTCTCTAATTAATCAAATCATTTATTTCTATAAATTTAACCCTAAATATGGTTTCAGTGATAGAAAATTCATTTCAAGAATAATTCAAAATACAATTATATTTTTTTCTTAAAGTAATTGTAAATAATTTTGTTATAATAAATTATTATCTGAATTGTTAAATAAGTTCTTGAATATTTTAGCAAGTTAAAAGTATAACCATAAATAATGTTGAAAATTATAATTTAGTTGTCGTCTAATTTTCAAATTTTATATATACTTTAATATCCAGTACTTTTTTATTATAATGGAGAATTGATCATGATACAACATATGGAAAAATGATTACTAATTCTCAAATGAACTTGATCTTTAATATTTAAGAATTCAAAGGATAATAAAAAGAGTACTTTTGTTAAATCCTAAGTTACCATGATACACTTTTTTTTTGAATGAGAGGAAACATTTTCTCGATTACAACTATTTATTTGAAAGTATCAAGTTACTATTTTTTATTAGCTTAGGGTTAAATAGACATTAAATGTTTGAAATGTAGGAAATATGAATTGTTCATGCTAATATTCATTTTAAGTACTCCTAATGTATTAGATTTTGCGATATTAAATAATAATGATTTGATAATATATTAAATATATTATAATATATTTATTGATAATATTTCAGACGCATCAGCGGATCACTTGAATCTATTCAGTAATAGATCATCCCAGGCCAAAAAGAAACGCAAATCGAGGACAGCCTTCACTAATCATCAGATTTTCGAATTGGAAAAGCGATTCCTTTACCAAAAATATTTATCTCCGGCTGATAGGGACGAAATCGCTCAGACATTAGGTTTGACTAATGCACAGGTGATCACATGGTATGTCTGCCAACACTTTTTAAAATATTATGTCATTAATTCAATGTTTGTTATATATAAAAGGTTTCAAAATAGAAGAGCAAAACTAAAGCGTGATATGGAAGAACTGAAAAAGGATGTGGACGCCGCTAAAATGGTGCCTGTTCATAAAAGTCTTATGGAAATTCAAGACTTGAGTCTAATGAAAAAAGATCTAAATTCTATGGCAGCTTTAATGCACTCTAAGTCTGCCCTCAGCTGAACACCAAATGATATCAAATTTAATTATCATTTGAATAGAAATAGCGTTGAATTGAATGAAATGCAATATCAGAAACGTTCCTAATTTTGAACTAATTTAGAAAATAATGGTTTTGCTCTCTATTTGATAGACAATACCATTACTATTACGGATAATATCAATATTTGAGAAATAGTTGAATATATATATATTATTTATAGGAAAATGAATTCTATGGAAACGGTTTGGATTCCTTTCCGCACACAAAACACAAAATGAATTCTGAATCCAATATTCAATGAATTTTTGATAATTTTTTTTTCGTTTAACTACAAAACGGAGAGAAAATGTTTTCGAATCTCAAAACAAACAAAACAAACATTTTATTGAATTTGAATCACAACTGAATTCATTGTAAATATTTTAAATAAATTTATATAAAAAATAATCGCAATTAATATTAGACTAAACTATAGTGTTTTGCCGAATGAGAGTTCATTTTATGAATTAATAATAAGAAGTAATGAATCACTTTTATGAGCATTCATTACATGATTAACAAAAAAGATATTAGAAGTAAATCTATTCGGAATCAATTATTAGAAATGCAAACGGAATGCAAATTATATATTAATTGTTAAAATTCATTCATTAATATAATTTCTAAAATCAATATATGAAGAATTTAAAACTTGATCATGGTGAAACTATCATCAGCAAAACAATCTAGTTTAGAAGTGCCCGGCTATTAATGAATCTCAACCGATAGTCACACAATAAATCACTGATTATTTGATTACTTGAACTCAACATTTAAAGTGTTCTCTCGAATCAGTTTTTCAAATGAATTGCGATTTTGATTCACAATTGAAGTTAATGTTTATAATATTGTATTTAATGAATGTATAGCTTTTAAAAACATATCACATATAATACGAGATAACGATATTGAATGCAATTATATATTACTATATAAATACCTGAATTAATTCTCGATTATTATTATGATAATTATGACAAAAACAATACCTATTTATACTGTACTTATAATATGTTATTATTTAATGTAAGTTAATTTAATAGATTTAGAAAATCAATAGATATGCTCCTGGTAATTCTTTTCAAGTAAATGAGTAATTATTAAAATTACAGATATCTGTATATTCATGCCTTTCCAATGACTGTATATTTATAACAAGTAAAATTTTCTTCAATTGAATATAAGCGCATTTTATTATTTCAGTGATGCCCAACATTTTCAAGGGAGGGATCGACCAATGTTTCATATTTCTATAATCTAGGCCATTTTCTAGATTAAACTCTTATAGATATTTCTTATAATTAGTCAATTAATTACTTGTTTTATAAATGTTAATGGGTTATTTTACTAATAAATAGGGGAAAAGGGGGTTCCCTTTTCCTTTGAGAACTAATCGATAGTCAATTTCAATGAATTTATTTGAGAATATTTTAATAAAACTGAAACGATTTTATCAAAATTTATGAAAACATATTAATTAGAAAAATATTCTTATCTCAAACGATGGGAATTGAGTTGAAGACTAAACAAACTATTATTCATAATTGAAATCATCAGAACTATGATAACGAGTTTAAGATAAGGAATAAGTTATTCAACAATTTTCCCAAAATATCAATAAATAATTGAATTTACAGAAGACTTCTTTAACTAACAATCAATTGACAAAAGGATTTCTGGGAAAACGAATATTCCTGAGAAATATTTTTTCAATATTTCAAAAGAGGCCTCAAAAAAGGCAACAAAACTTAAAATATAATTTAAAATATTGAAGTGTTTATGGTTTGTACCAAAGGGTTGCGACTAAAACTTCATAGTATACAATGAAAAAATTATATAAATCTTAGTTTCACTCGGGAACATATTTTTAAAATAAATTGCGTTGCCTTGGTCAAATTATTTAGATCTTGCTTTAAAAGCCATTTCTACCGAAATTCGCGGCTCTTCTAAGAATTGATATTTTAAACAAAAAAGATAATAATAATTCAATTTTTTCATTGAAGTGTTATTTTAGGTATAAATTAGGGATTTGTTAGTCTACTCCTCCCTTTGTGTAATTCCCCTTGGTTAGTTCCCCCCTTTGGTGTTTAGACTTGTCTACTATTTGGTAAAAAAGAAAATCAAATGATAAATATTCAATGCATTCAAATGTTATTAAATTTGCTTAAGTGTGGTAAAGTGTACTAGCTAATTGAAAAAGAATTAACATCTCGTTAGTTAATTGACTAAAAGTATTAAACAAAATAATAAAAATTCATAAAATATACGATAATTTGGTGCTAAGCATGAAATGAATATAAATATCAAAAAAATTGAATATTTTTGGGAAAATGTTTTCAATTCATGAGAATATCTGAATTAAGTGGAGGTCTTAGGAATGGTTCATATCATAACTGTTCCAAATATGAGCTCAAATATTTGTGTCGGTTACTATTAGTGAAACACTATTCCCTAGTCTAGTCATTAAAGTAATATCAAGTTTGCACCGGTATGTACGGTATGCATTGGAAGGTGCTTTGGGCACATCACAAACTGATCGTTTTCAAAGAGATGCCGACTCACCGCTCATCCCATTTGCAGTTGAGGTCAACACTTACCAACGCTATTGAAAAAATTCATTATTATTTCACTACTTTTGAAATGCGGTTTAATTTTGCTTTCAATATAAAAATGCTTTTGTGTTATGTTTTCGAACAACAATTCTAAACATTTTTTCAATTTTAATAAATTTATTCATTTAATTCATTTCTTCTCCGACTTTCCTAAAACTAAGAATATCTTGGACTACCTTAGAATACCTTGATCATATACTTGGAAATTCCCAAGTCTTAATTACTAGAGACGATTTCCTGAAGTGATTTATTGCAAATAATTCCCCTTTATTTAAATAAACCAAGTTGAAACTATTACTGATAAAAGGAATTTTCCGGTTATATTAAAAGAATATAAAAATTCTAGACTGAAATAATTAATTTGTCCTTGTTCGAAATGAGGCAGGTGAAACTTCATTTAGCCTCTGAACACAAAATCAATAGCTTTGCAAACAGTATTCGATAATAAACGACATTTTAATTAAATTTAATTATTTTTTATTGATTGAAAAATAATTACTCGAATTATATTATCATTCAATTGATTTAATTAAATGAATTAAATATTCTGAAAGAATAGTACATAAAAACCTGAATTCAATTATTATTTCAACAAAAAAAAAGAGAAATACTTTTAAAAGATTTCAAAACTCAAACCAAAACTCTTTCATTAAATTTATTTAAAACTATTAATAATTACATATTTATATGAAAATAAATGAAAAAGAATAGAAAATTATGGAAATTTGATAATTTTGACGAATGAAATATTGTCTTAATTTTGTGAAAATCTTTTGCAAATGAGTTCTATTAATGAGTAAATTTTGAAATATTTTTAATTTATGTCCAAAATATTCAAATATGAAAAAGCATTCAAATTATGAGAACCTTATCTGAGAGAAAAAACGTGAATAAATATTTAAAACAAATAAAAAATTTCTAAACCCATTTCCCCGACAAATGATAGCCTGAAATAGAAATCAGGTTGAACAGGGTGAATTATGAATTTTCATATCTGATAGCTTTGATTAGAATTATGGCTGAGCTCTGCATTAAGCACTTCCTTTTGAGGTGGAATATCTGAAATATGATACCTTTCATGTAATGTGTGGTAACCCGTCAGCCGAGGCATTAGGTATCCGCCTATGGGCTAAAAATGGGCTACAAATCGACGGCAAAACATTAATTGAAACGTCATATCTATGAAACTTCTATGAAGTGGAGCCCCAAAGCGTTCGTTTATAAGAGGTCTTCAAAGTTTCAGTTTTTAATCTCATTTATTAAATTAAAAGATTCCATCAATTAATGCAAAGTTCGCCAAATAAAAACATTATCTCTTTATCGCACAAAACATTCCTATTATTATCGTTAAACTTATGTTTTCAAAAGTTGTTTTCTAATATACTTTATATACTCTAATATATAACTAAATAACTAATGAATGGATGAATATTTTAAATTCAATGAATTAACACAAATATCTTCACATTATTTATTGGGTTTGAAACGATTTTAAGACTACTTATAATATATTTCAAATGGATATAAGTTTATCGAATATTTTCAAAGAAAAGGCAATAATATATGAATGTATAATATATTCGTTGATTTCTCTAAATTCGAGCGAAGCCTCACTTATTTTATTTTATCCATTTGTTATTCTGATTGTCTGAACACAATCTAAACTACAGAATAAAGAAGAAATTCATACCGAAAGAAACCCCGATATTTGGCCCCGAGTTGTTTCCCATCCACTCATTAGTTTAGTCTATAATTATTAAACTTTTTTCAAAACTCGAAATATCGCACAAATGTATAAACGATTATATAATCTCTTCCCATCTTTTATTCAGTCTCTCCTCCCCCTTAAAAACGCTACCATAATATCCCATAACAATAATATACTTATACTTTACTCGTTATTCTTTGGAAACCAAATAATTTCTTACTTTCACAGACATATTCATTCACACAAACCTCTAACCAAAACTTTCAGTCAATACATTTAATCGACTTAAAGGTATTAAAAATACATGTATTTCTAATTTATTCTGTTTGTAATGTAACGTAAAAATCATTTTAGGGAAAAATATTTAATATTTTAAGAGATATTTGCACTAGGACAAGTGATTACCAAAATAATTATAATTAGTCACACATTGTTTTGGAAAATTTTAAATGATTTAAGAAAATGTTCCCACTCTTACTCTTACTCTTACTCTTACTCTTACTCTTAGCCTCTTTTATTGCGAAAGAGTAATCGCTCAATCATATACCTTATTCAATTATATAAAGTTTGCATGTTATCTCTGACACATTGTTCAGGTCATTCTTAATATGAAAAGCATCGGTTATTTCATTAACTTTGTCTGTATTTTAGTATATTTTTTGCGAATTTGTTTATAAAATGACAAAAATGAAGTATTTCTCTGAATAATAACATCATAAAAGTCTTAAATTAATAGTATTAAAGTTGATAGTTGTTTGACCATCACTAGTGTTGTGCAATAATGAGTGTTAAGAGTCACACGATTTGCTCTTAACGTCAGTTAATTTATATTTTCAAACAAAAAGCGCTCGAATTAAACGCCAGATGTGTTTGAGAGTAGAGCTGAGGTTAAGTTATTAAAAATTAGTTAAAATTTAGCAAAAAAGCAAATGATGTGTCGGCATATCAGACGAAAATCGCCAGAAGACCAAACTTTGAGATAATTAGCGAAAAAATGTGAAGTCACGCAAAAACCTCTATTAATTGGATTATATATTGACACTCAATCACCTCATTATGTGATCTTAATTCGTTTCCTATTAATTAAGGCATTGAATAAATTCATTAAACTTTGTTTGAGTCGGATTTCAATCCATAATTATCTTCTGATTAAAAAATAGCCTCATTTTAGTCCTAAAACGAAGAGTCGACTCAATTTAATTTTAGAGAAAAACATATTTTTAGATAAATTTTAAGATTAATGATTATTGAAAGAGGAAAGGAGCAAGCAACATTGCAATAATTTTAATGGCATTTCATAATAATTGTTATTCAACACAATTGTTGTCGAGTGTTGTCTGTAGTGAAGATTCATTGATATATACGACACTTGAGTTCCGAATTTAAATGTTCGGAATATTCATAAGTTTTGTGAGAAATTTTTATTTCATTTAAATTTTATTTCTGTTGAGTGTTTTAAGCGATTTTTGTGACAATAAATATTTGCCCGAAATGTTAGGGAAGCAAAAAATTTTATTGCTTTGTTTGTTTGAAAATTAGTTTTTTAACTCCTAAAGGACCTAAACTATAGATAATTTCATACATTGAGAGCCAGTTATTATCTAAAATGTTTGTGAAGAGTACAAAGTTTGTCACTAATTTCCATCAAAACTCTTGTTAATTACATCTTTCAGTTAATTTATATATACGGACCGAAAAAGTTGAGAGAACCCATAAATAATTGACAAGTTTAGGACAAACAGCGATAAGAATGGCTGATAACTAACTATATTTAGCGAAAGACTAATGATTTGACGTACAGTTTATTTGTAGCTCTTTTTGACGACAGAAATATCACTCATTATTATTATATAACAAAATATAAGAGAAAAATATAATATATTTGTAATTAAATAATAAGGACTCGTTTGTCCGACTCCGAGGACCGACAGCTGCATATCTACTCATTTGTAGTTCTTTTCAATAGAAAGAATCAGAATTTGCATATAATTGATGTTCTCTCACAAGAAATTCAAAAATTATTATTACTTTGGACTCAGTTTTGCATTTATGATACCTTCAGAAGTCATCATATTTTCAAATTATGTACTCAACCATAACATTATATTGTTTTCATTGAAACAATTTTCCTAGATTAATTTAACAAAATTGATTGACTCATTAAAAGATAAAGCAATAAGAGGTGAAAATTATTGTTTGAATTATACTAAAACTTATTTCAAATGTATTTCTTTTGTTTTTGTTTCGTAATCACGAATAGAGTTTATATTTGACTCATTTCTATGAAATTACAGCAAATGTTTATAAATCGGTTACTTCGGTAACAATTGAAGCGATTGTTTCACACTTTTTCGTTGTCGAAACACTGATATTATCTACACTTGACTGGAATATAATCTGAAATTATCCATCATTTAAAACCTTCTTTAGAGACAATGTCTTAAATGAAATGCTTAACAAATTCTTATTGAAAACTATAAGTTATAGTTCTGTCTTTTCTATTGAAACATATAATTAATAAATGATAGGAGAAAATGGAATAAATGATGGCCTCTAATGTGGGAAATGTCATGAGTTTTATATAAATAAGTTTTGTGTGACAACAAAAAAACAATCAATCATTCATTTCAATTATTTTGTCGCACTTTTGAAACACAATTCCCATTTAATTCCCATTTTGTTAATGTATTTATCGAAGTCTAAGCAGATAAGGCGTCAAATAAGAAATGTTTGTCACCTTTTGTCGACACACACTCTTCACAAAATGAACGAATGATATATAAGTCCAATGAAAGGGCTATTAGGGGTACTGACAGGGGTATTGACACTTTGTTTAGCTTAAACTCACGAGAAATAGCCGTTAAACTGAGACTAATTTGTCAAAAATAAAATCCATGAATTCATAGACACATTTGGATCGAGTTTTCAATTGCGATATAAAGAGTCGACAGCTTTGAAAAATAGATAACACATTAATAATTGGTGTAAATTAACTTTTCTGTTGTCGAAACGTTCAGCGTTTAGTTGTAAGTCATATATCAATTCGGTTCCGATGACTAACAAAAGCTCAAAATTAAAGTCATTTGAAGTCATGGCTCTGATTATTAAACCTAAAGACAAGTACTGTATCGATGTTTATGTGTACAGCTTTCCAACAGAGCGGAAGTTCTTTGTAGAAGGTTTGCCATAAAAAAAATGTTGGCCTCCACTGCGTTACTGACATTTAATTATTTTTAATAGACTTCTAAAACCACTTTCTTTCGTCCAATACTATACTCTCTTTGGGATACTTTAAATTTTCCATTTATTTAGTCTCTCATCTCTCAATTGTGTGCACAACACGGATATACAAACCCCCCATTCCTCAAACCATTTATTATTAAATATTCTGTGCTTTCAAAACAACTTATAAAATAAAAAATAATAAATTGAAGTATTCATTGAATGGAAAATTTAGCGACAATTTCGACAATAATTTCAAATATGAGTTAATAATTAGTGATTGATTAGTATTTTAATAAAAAAAATTGTGAACACATTTAAGCAAAATTATAGCAATAATTCTTTCGCTCAAACTTTAGGCTTTCATTTCGTTACCGACTATTGATTATCAAATTTTCATCATTTAATTGCTTTGAGTTTGAGTTTGGGTTTGGGTTTGAGGGCATAAATATAATGCAATCATTAATTTTATTCTAAAATATATAATTAAAACAAGATTTTATAAAAAATCTATGATCGCTATCTTTATTATAAAATGCTCCTGGATAATTGAAATATTAGAAAATAAGAATTGAATTCTCATATATTAACGGTTTTAAAGAAAATTATAGTAAAGAAAAATTAAAATTTTCAATAGATACTTGATCAATTTTACTCTATTTATAGTTAGTATACATTATATATTGATTATATAGTAAGTGAAACACTCCTATTGGTCTTTTAGTTGCGGTTTTCCAGAATCTTAAAGAAGTGCTTTCTGTGATACGCTGAACCTACCTTGGTAAAATGTTTTTTAAACACTTATTGATTAGATTCTTGAGTCTCTAAAAGATTTTGAGAGATCCGACTGTTTGTGTACTTCTCTAACAAGAATTGTAAGACAAAAGTCAATTCCAAAGTTAAATATATGTTCTCTGGTTTTAGTGGTGATTAAACAAAATTAAAATCTTTAATATTTTCATTAATTGATTAAAAATACATTTTCTTTGTTTTGATAAACTATTTAAATAATGGATTCAAATAATAATTCCCTAAATTTACTTTAAAATACATGTATTACTATAATTTAGTTGTGGACTACCACTACCTTATAATGACTTTAAATATTTATGGTTTCGTATTTGTTTTCAATTTTTGTTTTCATTTCATTTAATTCAATATTTATTTATTCAACGATTGTTTTATATTTTTATTATTTATAATAATAACAACTGTTTATAACGAAAACAATAAACACAATTCCGGTAATAATTACAGAAAAAAATAAGTCTATAAAAAGTTAATTTTATTTTTCATTATAACAATATTTGAACAATTTCATCCTGTAAACATTTCTGTGAAATTTATTAAAGTAGTAAAACGAATACATTGTTTAGCAAATAAAATAAACAAGGTTTGTGTCAAAGGTATTAAGCATTACAATTATTAATAAAGGGTATAAACTAATAAAGGGTATAGTTTTCAATAATATTTTTGAAGTTATTTTCAAAATAAAAATAAATATATAAAATAACATTTTTAAATAAAATTATTTTTTCATTTTTTCTATATATTTAAAGACGAGTGAAAGAGTAGTCAAACAAAATGTTGTGAGAATTTCCCCCAAATACCACCAAATTTGTAAAAACAAAAAAAAATGTTTTAATGAATATTTTGATTCAAATTACTTTATGTATTTTGATTTCAATTTTGATAAAAAAATATAGTTATCGCTAATAATTTTGGAAACATTTGAAATAATTTAATGAATTTTGGTATTTGAAAACATTATGTTATTTTGCATTAATTTACCTTGTTCCATCAAAACTGATCAAGAAACTTTTGAACAAGATCAATTGAACAAGAACTAAACTTTGCAAGATGATTTTATTTAAGTTGATAGGAATATTGAAAAACAAAAAAATATGTACTGAGTAATTTTTAAATATGTATTAGATGACCTTAAAATATTTGATCTATCTAGCATAGAATCTGAGCAATAAACACTGTTCTTTTAAAGAAAGAATGTGCTAGGTACTATTTTTTTTAATATATTCATAATGTAAGAGAAATCCCATAGTTTCAAATTTAAGAAGATTTTTATTCCTATTTATTAAGATTTAATCAATAAAAACAGCCCTTTTGTCAAAGTTTGTATGGATATAATAAACATTGGAGGGGTTGTCTTGGATATTTGAAAAATAAATATAACTCCCATAATAGGTTATATAAGTTTTGAAGAAATTAATTGAAACTTTATTTAAACCTTTTAATGGGAACTATATCTTAGAAAATTGTTTATAATAAATATAAATCGCTTTAAAGATATAAATTATAATCGAAGCGAAACGAAAAACTTTATAATAATCATTACTTTAATTAAATAATGGGCTCATATTTGGTACTTATTTTTGTTGTTTTAAATTCAAATTTTTATTTGACTTTGAAATCAAATATTTATTTCAGTCAAAAGGTTTTAAATGAGTTTTAATTAATAATTAAAATATTTTCAAAATTATGATTTGTTTTGAAAAAAAGTGCTCCAAATTTGGCCAAAACTCTACAATACTCTGAAATACTGTGAAAAACCATAAAAAGAAAATAAAAGCCACAATATCTTAGGCTTTACCAAAGTTTGGAATATTAGTCAAACTTAAATATTATGGGTCAGACACAAGAATTCAATCAACTCAAATAAATGATCTAGAGCCTTTAAGTATGTGAATCAGGTGCAGCCCTTCAAACGATTCTGAAATATTCATTTAAACGTTTGAAAAGAAAAAAAAATAAAGAAATTTACGAAATGATGGATCAATTAGTTTGTAACTCAACGAAAATGACTTTATTAGAGAAAAGGCGATTATCTGTAAATGAATTTAATATAAATAAAGTTTGAATCGAATTAAGGAATGTTTTTCTTATTCTCTATAATCAGAAAAGGCGTGAAAGTCGTTAAGAAAATCCAAAACAAGTTTTTCAGACTTCAAAGCATTTTATTGTTTAAAGAAAAAATTGAAAATTTGTGAAAAGAAAATATTTTACTCATTTTGAATATCAATTGAATAATAACTGAGGCGTTCATTCCTTTGCATAAAATGTGAAATATTTAACCATTTATTTGAAGTCAAACTTTAATTTTATTACAATTGTATTAACAATACATCAAAAGTTTTCAAAATTATATTTTAGATATAATTATAGATTTTATATTTTTATACTTTAAAAAAAACTTTTAAAGTAATTTAACTTGCTTAATTTCACGAAATAGTCACTAAAATGTCATTACTTATTCAAAAAAGTATTACTAATGAAATTAGTTGAAAGTATTTGAAATTATATTCAAAATACTGATTACAAAAGCAATTACTATCTCTTAATTAATTAAAACTATTTTGTTATCTTTGAAATTAATATATAAAAATAAAAAATATACCATGGTAATAATAGCAACATATTACTGAAAAGTGTGAATATACACAAAATTAATCAAGTACAACTTTTTAGATGAATTTAATTATGGCTACAACTAATTAATTTAATGTCACCTTTTAATTGATAAAATCCATTTAATTCTCTCTAAACGCTTACATTAAACTTTCAATAGAAGGAGTGACCAGGAATTCAATCATAACAATGCCTTTCCATTAGTTTGTTTACCAAGAATTTTAAAAAAGGGACAATTGAAAAAAAGTTGATGAATGGGTTATTCAATAGCTGTTATTGTATTTTAAGATAATTATTAAGTTTTCAAACAATTTATTTAATCTATGGTTTTAGTGGACATCTCTGATCATTAATTTAGTGCTTAAAAATGTGGTCAAACAATAAACAGAATTACGGAATAAAATAAATGTTTGATATTATGGATAATAACTGTTCGAAGAGTTGAATTGAGGGTCACATCACGTCTCACTTATGAACAATAGATTACATTTTTGCAGAAAATAGATAACAACCAATAATTGCGAATTTGAGTTAAGTTAACCATCGCTTATATCACTTATAATAATAAACGTATCTTTTATTATAATTTTAATGTTTTGTATCTAAAAATTATTTTTATTTTTATTGCTTTTAGTGTTATTACAATAAACGCTTTGATCTACAGTTTTCTCTAACACCTGAGCTGTCGGTTTGAATACACAATGATTTGATTTTTGTTGTTTTGACGACACAATTGTTTTAATGTTTTTTCAAATCTCTTGAAATTATATCCAAAACGACTGAAGAGTGAGAAAAGCGTTTAAACCATTAAAAAATTTATTTGTTGAGAGAATTTCAGAGTATTATAGCCTTGAGTAAAATGAAAGCGACTTTTTTTGCAATTGAAAAATGATTTGATGCTAACGACCACTCAGTACTACTCAGGACTACTCAGGACTTGTGAGGCACCGGTTTATTAAAATGATAGTCGAATGGTGTGATTGTTTATGGGAGAGCTCTGTTCTCGCACTCCATGTGATCACTCCATGCAATTCATGCAAATTATTCTTCACTACCATATAATTGATATCAAAACCACTTTTTAATAACAGTTGAAGAGAAGCCCATCCATAATATCTATAATACCTGTGCTGTCGGCTCAAAGTGTTGTTAGTGTCGGCCAAAGAGTATTTAGTCGATAATCAGAAATGCCGAACACGTCCTTAGATTTGCTAATTTGAAGTCAAGCCATGGACAGGTCGGTGGCTGTGACTATGGCTCTGATCATCGCTATTGCTATGAACTCTATTTAAGCGGCGATACAAACATTGGCAGCACTGCCATGGCTGCCAGCACTGGTAACTTAGGCCAGAGTGCAGACACGCAGATATCTCATTAGAGACACGACGGGCTCATTATAAGTGCGTTCTCTCACTCTTCTCATTAAGAGATCGTATGTTTTCCGGAAAATAATTAACTCTTGGTGTAATTTATTTTTTGCCGTTTATTTGTCCTCAAATGGACATTAAGGGTGTAATGCCGTCATTGAGTTAATGGACGGCCATCTGAATCATCATTAAACACATTAAACGCTAAAAGAATACTAAATCTTCTATTCATCAAATATGTGTCCATTCATTATAAACACATTTTATTTATAAAAGCGTTGGAAAAAACACTTCTTTATTACAAACAAATTCTCAGAGTTTTACCATTACTTCAATTATTATAAATATTTCAAAAGAATTTAATTTAATTCTCGTTTTGTCTACAAATCCATAAAATAACAAAAGAAATTCTCTCTCTCTCTCTCTCTCTCTCTCTCTCTCTCTCTCTCTGTCTCTCTCT
>JAQFZM010001346.1:0-19024 GCA_034695785.1 Galumna obvia | reverse complement strand
GCAAAGTTTCACGTAATAAATGTCACACTCCTGCCATTAAGAAATTCTGCCCCACACTTAACCCAAAACAGTGCCTTAAATGCAATTATTCTTTTCCATCGCTCTAGTGTTTTAATAATCAATTCATAGCCATTGGTTAGGATATTTTTATAATTGAGTTTGATCATGATACAACGTATACTTAAGGTGAATCATTCGATTTATGACTAACTAATAAAGGATTTATTTTTCAATGAACTTGGTAATATTATTTAGGAATGGGACAAAAAACCTGAAAAGAGCCTGAAATTTCGAATGGGAATTATAAGGCCCATCTTGTGTTTTGATTGGGACCTCTAATTAGATATTTTTTTCGATAACCCATGATGACCTCCTACTAAATTTAGCATAAAATGAAAATCGATGCATACAATTTTTTATAAAAAATTAAAATGTCAATTTCTTAACCATTGGGTCTAAGGGAGAAATCGCAAATTTGAGCCGCTAGATGACCACAGTCCCACCAATTATATCGAATCAAAATTTTTTATTCAAAATATATGGCCAAAAGACGAGTTTTAGTTTAGCAAAATGGTGTATCATAATTTTGTTTGACCGCTAGAGGGCGTCAAAGTTTTTGCTACTTTTGAGGAAAATTTCGTTGAAAATGGGTTTCAATCGATGCATTGATATGAATATAATGCAAATTATCGATGACAAACATTTTCAGCCTCCAGGGGGCGCAAAATGATCAAAATTCGAGGAAAATCGAAAAATATGGTTTCGTATATTTTCATCGAATTTTGATCATTTTGGGCTCCCTGGAGGCTGAAAATGTTTGACATCGATAATTTGCATTATATTCATATCAATGCATCAATTTAAACCCATTTTCAACGAAATTTCCCTCAAAATTAGCAGAAACTTTGACACCCTCTAGCGGTCAAACAAAGTTTTGATCCCCTATTTCGCTTTGCCAAAATTTGTCTTTTGGTTATATCCTTTGATAAAAAAAATTTCATTCGATTTGATTGATGGGACCGCGGTCATCTAGCGGTTCAAAGTTGCAATTTCTCCCCATGACCCCATGTTAAAGAAATTGACATTTTAATTTTTTATAAAAAATTGTACGCATCGATTTTTATTTTACTCTAGCGTTAGTAGGAGGTCATCATGGGTCACCGAAAAAAAATATCAAATCCAAGGTCCCAATCACAATACCAAATGGCATATTGTCCTTTCAAATACATTAAGTTTTATTGTGATTCATATCATATTATTCGCTAAGTTCACAGACAAATTTCATGATTATTATGATTCAAAGGGTAAATATTCTTACACTTGACAAATATCTTGACAAGGTTATGAAAAATAATCTTTTTTTAGGTTCTTTTGCTACTTGCAAAATCAGGAGTTCAATCGTGTTAAAATTAAGTCATCCTATATATTCTCTATGGGTGATATAAGTTAACGACCCCTAATTTTAGGTGCTTTTGGAATTGGCTAGGCTATTTTTTTGACAGTTATTTAGTAAATTAATATGTTTGTTAATAACAAGGAATAATTTTATGGGTATAAATATAATTATACATTTAATACATTTAAACATTAAAGAAAACATTAAAAAACAATATTGTCTGCGTTTTTAGGAATTTTATGGTCATTTTCAAAATACCTCCCTAATAGATAAAACTTATCTTGATGAATACAAGTTAAGGAATGGATTTGATACAAAGACTTAACATAAAGAATTTTGCAAAACTATATTTAATTCAAATCAATATAAATATTTTTTTAAATACAATTATTTATGTCTAAAATATGGGAAAAAAAGTTTAAAATCTTTTTCTTGGAATTATCTAAATCACACTATAGTGTGATATTCTAATCCTAAATTTATTACCCTTTGTTCAATATTCTTAAGAGAATATGCGCAATAATTTGTTTCAAGTAAGTTTAAACAAAAGTTTATCGACAATTTTTTAAACTGTTAAGTTTAAGTTTATTTAAGTTTAATTATATTTAAACTTAATTTAAGATAATTAACAGAATGTTAGATATTTTAAAAATATTGTTAGCACAGTGTGATTATGAAGCAGCCAATGCTCTAATTATGAGCCATCTATGGCAACTTCACGGGTTTTGGGTGATACCCGAAACCCCATGGCTCAGTTTATTCATGTTTTATATCATTGGAATAACAAGACTCAACGGACTTCCAATATTGGCCCGGCTCATATTTCGCCAACAATTATACCCTCAGTTATATCACTTTTATGATAATAATTGGATAATCGCTTTATGGAATATTTGTGATTACCTTGGTCTGCCTCTTAATATACGAGTAAGAATTAATGAAAATCTTGCATCAACCTTTTTGTAATCATAATGAAAGTTGTTTTCTTTCAATAAATATATAATTATATTTATATATTAAAATGTCTAAAATTAAAGATATTTACATTTCATTTGAAAAATTAAATTATAAATATAATATGTGTATAAATATAGTTATACCCAAACAATAAATACATTATACATTTTACTGATCTTATATTTTAAGCGATTTTTACACAAATGTACTCAATTCTATATTATTTATCGCATCAATTCTTTTTATATATTATTAAATATATTAATTTATAATCATGTCTATTGTTATAAATTTATCATGAATATAATTTCTTAACTGTACGTTAAATACTATTTTAAAAGTGAATTTAGATAATATATAATATAATACATAAATATATTTATGCATTAATATTTTCAAATAAATATATATAATAAATAAGATTTATAAACATATACTTCGGTTTTATTATCTTATAATAAAATTACAAATGTTGATGATATCTTTTTTATGAATAATAATTTATGGATAAATAAAGATAAATGCAATTATTATTAATAATAATATTAATAAATAAACTAATAAACAGGAAATCAATTAAATAAATGTTTGTTTTTAAAAAACTATTAAAAACTAATAAAAACTTAAGACAATCAAAATTAGAAAAAATCCAAAATAATAAAACATTTAAATCATTTTACATTTACTCTTAATATCTTTAATAATATTATCGAAAGGGTATATTTTATTACGTTTAGCATAACTTCCGTAAAGTACTTTTTTCATGTCTGCATCTCTATTATAGTCTTTAAGGAGTCCTTCTTTTTTATCAATATCTATAACACGAGTTATCTCACTATTTGAGTGAATAACACAGCAGTTTAACCGAGTAACCCACCAATTTTTATATAATTCAAATAATTTATGTCCTAATAGAAGGGTATGTCTTGAATCTTCCTCACAAATATGTCCAAAAAAAGGACTAATTTTTTCCTTATAGTTTTGTATTTTCTTTTTATCAAGGAAAAAATATGTCATATTTCTTAAAGACATTTTTTCATTTCGTTCGTTAATAAAACGAGGTATTAGAGAGATATCAACGACTTGGATGTTATACCATTCAATCAGATCAAAGGTAAGTCCCACTGACTTAAGATCTCTTAAACCATCGAAAAGAAAAAGTGTCTTTCCCTCTAAAAACAAAATAGAAAACAAATAATATAAATATAATTATATTATTAATAAATTAAAAACATTTGAATAAATATATAAAAAAATTACATAAATATAATTATGTAATAAATGAGTGGAAACTCAATTAAGAGAAAAGAATGCAAAGAATGGCATAAATATATTTATGCATTACATTAAGGAAAACACAAACATACCTATCTTTTTGGCAATCCTTTCACCCAATTCATAGGGTCGGAGTCCTAAACACAGCTCAGAGGCCTCAACATTAGATTCGAGAACTGATGTCTTATAATATATTTCGGAACTATTTATTAGACCTGACATTAGTATCTCATTGTGAGATCTACCAAATGGACGAAAGTTGAGACAAAACCTCACACCTGAGGGCTGGTCGTCATCTACTGAATTGCCGTTTTCCACATCCAATGCACAGAAATCAAAATTTTTCGGAGGTTTTCCTTTTGGTGGCATATATTCATAGAAAGGCTGTTGAAGTGCATTAAAACCTTTGGCACAAAAATTCATTTCTTTGAATTTAGTCATTTTAATTGAACTTTTTTTAGGATTTTTAATCTTTTCAATGTCGGACACAACCCCTCTGACGTCTTTAGGATAATTAGAGATCACAATTGGACAGTTCCTGGAATTATGATTTTTGGAGAGACAAAACATGCAAGAGTTACAACCCTTGCCATCTGATCTGAGATGATTGTTCGATAGACAAACAGTACAAAACTTTTTCCCTAAATATGTGACTCTAATTCGATATAACTTTTGGCGAATCTATAAATATATTTATAGATAATTAAAATAAATTCTAAACAAGAATTTTATAACAAAAGTGTTATAAATATATTTATAACCTGATCATAGATGAGATTCTTTTGGGCCAAATGTGCAGTAATTGAAAGTGAGGGGTCGATAAGAGGAATAAACATTCCGCGACCGAACTGACCCGCATGTGGTTCGATAAATACCTCATAAATTACTTTTTCATTCTCTAATACTTTGAATATTTGATCTAAAATTTAACGAAAATTAATGTTAAATATATTTAACATTTGATATAAGAAAAGCTTTACTCATTTTAGTCTTAATATTCACTATTCTTGATCCCTCGCTGTGAGACTTAAACCAAAACTCGACTCTGTCTTCAAGAGTAATATATCTATTCTTCTCATAGAGTGGTCTCTTTGGCCGCCAGTTTTCCTGTTTGTTGACAACCCATGGATTATAGGTTTGATTCCGATTAAGTATAAGATTTATATACTCTTCTCTCATATCTGGAACTCTTTGAACGAGTTTTAGGTTTTTTTCTATTAAAAACAAATAAATTATTATTAATATAATTATATTTATATTAAAAAAATACTTTTCTTTTTGGGAAAAATCTTTTTGAGGGCCATTTGATTATCTAAATCTTCAGTTTCTGAATATGAATCAGAATAATAGTTGTTCTGATTGTCATTATTGGCGATACAATTGTTGTTTGATTTGTAATAAGTTTGAGCACAATTGGTGTTTGTTTTATTAGAATTGGCGGCACTATTATCCTCTTCGTAATCGGTGTCATATTCGGGATCCGGAGAATCATATATTATATGACTTAACCTCTTGAAGGACTTCCTCTGCAGCTCGAGAGGGTCCGGTAACAGAGCTGAGCCATTAATGTCTGACTGAACAATAGATAATCCATTATTTTCCTCAAGAGTTGGCCTCCAATCACCCCAATCGTTGGGCTCATCCATAATTTCTTTGGCTTTAGAGTGAAGAATATCGCAGGCATTCACTTGAAAACCAATTAAATAATAAATATATTTATTATTATTATAAAAGGTTTGTTCCTTACATTCTTCCGGGTCGTCCATCTTCTTCAGGTCATGACATAATTTCTTCTGAGGTTTTGAACAACTTTTCACTTTAGGACGAACCGAGGGTTCACTCATTTTAATGAAATTCGAGAAAAGTTTGCAAAACTTTTCACAAAATAATAGAAAATTCACAAAAAATTCACAAAAACTTTATTTTATAAAATTTTTTAATTTTATTATAAATATATTTATAATAATTTAAACTAATTTTCTTAAAACCGATAAAACAAAAATTATTAAAACTGATGAAATGAAAAAAAACCAAGATGAAAACAAAACTGAGTCACTCTTGACGTAAGCCTATCCTTACATTTATTACGACTCATTTTTACTTAATTAAGTAGTCGTTACTTATGCTATCCATTAAAACTAAATTTTTTATTATATTTTAAATTAACCTAGTTCACTATATTTCTCAGAATAGGGAAAGGTTTCTGTGTACGATTCAATTCTCATGTAATTATTTAATATCAAATTAAAGAAACAAGAACAACACTAAAAATTAAATCTGACCTTTAATTCTGACAACTCGATAACCATATTTAGATCTTAAAATCTAATGAAAATTAAATTTAATGTTAATTCTTTCTCATAAAAGTGTTCTGATGATTACAGATATCATCGAATCATTAATCATTAATTTAGCCCGAAATTTAGTCCATATGTTTATCAAATTAAATTAATTTCATATTTAATTAAATTAAAAAGAATAACAAAAACAGGGAAAAACACGTTTTCCATTACAAATTACATCACCTTTTAATTACATATAATAACAAAATACATGTGATTTATCAAACCATAATATCTTTACTCTGTTTGGTGCGCACTCTTAAGCCAATCAATTGTGATTGGATATCAATTCAAAATAACTGTTCACAACAGTCACACATTTGACATTCGATTGATTTCATCAATTACTTGAAATTAATTTTAAATTACCGAATAATTGGTCCCAAATTAAAGACTAATGTCAACATCAAAGAAAAAAGGGATTAATAATATAACTCTTACAACAAATTTGACTCAAACTTCGACACATTTATAAAATATGGAGTCAAACCAAATAACTGTTCAAAGAGTTGATGAAACCCTTGAAGTAAACGAAACAAATGGTCCTTAAAACAAGACAATGGGTCCCTAAGGGTTTTCATCTTACTAAAGAACAAAAGAAGAGATATAAACGAATCGAACACCTGCCGGCACTCAAAGCATTCGTCGATTTTGTCCAGAAATCAGGACCTGAAGGCTTTCTGAGCTTTGAATGTTTAGGGAATCAAATCGAATTAGATCTTGCAAACTCGTAGTCACTGAAGTTATCATAAATGTCTTTGAAAAACCTGAGATCAATTAATGTCTTTTCTCCACATTCTTTGTCTATTTAAGCGCTTCTCTGGAGAGCTTTAGCTAAATATCCTTTGTCTTTACATCTGATACAGAACTGATTCTATCCAATCCATAATCAAAACAAACCGTTATCATATCAGCCATTGAGAGCTGAAGAATATAAACGGGTTCAGCCTTATTGAACTGATCAATGGTCAACTTATAAATGCTTCTCCATTCATTGAAATTAGTTTTGTTTCCCATCCATTATCATCGAAGAGTTCCTTCCAGTTCTTCAGATCAGTTTCATTATAATAAGAGGACTGGAAACTGAATAAAATCTAAGCCAATTGTTTAAAGTCTGGTCTAAAAAACAGACTTTGCGATCCAAAACGCGACGACAATAAAGGCATTGATTCGAATGACACAGTTTGTTGCCATTGCTAACAAACAGTGGCCAATAATTTGTTGTTGACTTCTTTGTCGCCACAATTTCTTTCAACATCTCTACAACCTTTGACTCCATCTTCTGGTGTTCGTCTGTCTATTATTATAAGGGGAAGAGTGATATCCACTTCATTACAAATGCTTTAGAAGGCTCTTAAGAGGCATTCTGGTGTTATCAATTGATCCTCGGGATATGTGATGGTATCTTTGGCCATTTTCTCGACATATATGTGCCTTCTAATTGGATTGATGGCTATCGCCAATAGTCAATCACTTCTTTCTCTCCATTCATCGCAATATTCAGGTTTGAAAAAACGGATTAACTCTTGTTTTATACCTTAAGGCAAGATTTTAAACTTATGAGTGATCACTTGTCAAAGTCTGAGACATCACTTCTTAAATCAAATTCAAAGAAAATAAAAATGAATACAACAATTGAATAACAGTTAAATGAAAGGCAAAAATATTCTCGTCTTTGATGTGACTGAAGAAAACAATACTTATATAACGTTACGTATAGTTAGACTAATAGTGGACTAAATCTAGTGGTTTTAGTCTCTTCTGATAGAACCGGACTTATTCAAAGTTTTTTTCTTAAGAACAATAATTAAATAAATTACAAGATAAAAACAAATTTGACATTTAGAAGGACCTTTGTCCTCTTTTATAAGAGTTTTTCCATTATATGTTTCGGGTACTATTCAAAAATGTCATAACTCTTTGTATCCCATTAGTGTATCTGTAAATCTTAAGTTATGTATATTTATTGACTGTTCCAATGGGTGCTATATCGCCTCAAAGAAATCACCTATCAATAAATATCAAAATAGACAAATATAATTGCCTGGAACTAATTCTTATGTGTTAAAAGTGATGTAACAGATAATAGTTTCTCTTAGGTAACCATAGGAACTAAGGCCTCCTAACAAACCAAGAAACAAAATGAATTTGAAAAAAGAGAAAGATATAGCTTACACACTCCGTTTCTATCAAAACACGCAATTTACTTGATACTAACAAAAGGGTTAGTCAGCAGGGAGAGATATCACAGCCTACACACACTCCTCCATTTCTTTCAAAAAGGCGAAATTTCCCCGTTACTAACAAAAGATTTGGTCACCAGAGAAGGGTAGAAAACCTACACTCCCCTCCGTTTAATCAAAAAGATAATAATCCGTAATTGTCAAAAGAGTAAAGTTTTAGGGAGAGAACAGCTGACATATTCCTTATGTTTCTATCGAAAAGGCGAAATTTTCCCGTTACCGAAAACGTGGATCTCTAGAGAAGGATAGCACAGTCAACACACTCTTCCATTTCTATGAAATAGACGAAATCATCCTGTTAATTACAAAAGGGTGGTTCTTCTTAAAAAGGATAGAAAAGCCAACATTGTTAAGCCTGTAGATTGTGTATAAAGACCTTCATAAAATTTTATTTCCAGTATATTGGATGGTTGAGCCTGTTGAATGGGTGGGTCGCCTTTTTTAATGGGTGAATGGGCCTGTATAATTTGTGGATGAGCCTGTATAATGGGTGATTGGGCCTGTAGAGAGGATGGTTGGGCATGTTTAACGTGTGAGTCGTCCTGTAGAATGGTTTGGTTGGTGGTTGCAAAACGATTATATATACTACATTTTACTTCGTAAACGTATTGAAAATGAAATACTGGATATAAAGAAATTCAGGGAAAACAGAGCTATTAAATATGACTACTTGGTTAACTAAACAACAGGATAAGTAGAAATATTAAACAAATATCTCTATTTGAAAAACTAAACAACTTGACAAATAGGACTACTTTAAAAAAAATTTGTTAAAAAGAAAAACTGGACAAACAGAATTATTGAACAGATATGATTACTTGTATAACTAAACCATTGAACATTTTGAACTATTAAGCAAACATAATGACATGAAATACTAATATTAACAAACAGGACTACTTGAAATACATGAAAATTGGATGATCGAAATACTGGATTGACTGAACTATTAAACACACAGAACTACATGAAAAACTAAACAACAAGACAAATAAAATATTAAATAAACATAATTTCAAACTAATTATTAATTGAAATTTTATTCAAATAATGACTCAAAATAATGACTACTAAAAGAATAAAAAACAGAATAAGAAAACATTTTAAATATATAAAAATTTAATTCAATAACAATGGCTATATACAGTTTATTAGGTCCCAACTCTCTAATGAAAACCCATTCAAAAGACAAAAACGTTTATGTCTTAAAACTCAAAGTAGTTAATTTGTGGTGGATTAAACTGTTCGCCCATATCGACGATCTGTGCCTCTATGATTCATTAATCCATAAGAAGAAAATTCCTAAAAATCCAAAATTTAAATTCCTGGCTAGATTCACAAACAAAGACGGCTGACACGGACGAAGAAAAGCCGCAAATCTTATAAAAAGCGGTCGAAAACATTTATCAATTGAAACACAAAAATATTTTCCAAATTCAAAATTTTATTTCTTATTTATAAAAAAATTTTGCCGGCAATTAATCAAAATTTAGTCAAGTCTAGGGAAATAAAAAGAAACGAAAAATATCAAACAATAGATGAATAAATTATTTTTAAATATAACTTCCAACCCAACCGACAACATCCAAAGAAAGGCCTTCAAATTAGCTGTCACTTCACTCATACAAGAACTCAACAAAAGGAAAAGGATAAAAAGTGAAACTAAAAGGGAATAACGAAAAACATTTTTATCAAACTTCAAGAAATAATCGTTATAAAAATTTGAAGAAAAAGAATAACAAATTAAATCTCACCCAAAATTTGCTCATTAATACCAATAGTTTACAGTTTTTAAAACAGTTATTGAATATTAATAATTATTAAGTGTTGCATAAAATCTAAAGCATCGATTTGTGTAGTGATGTAAAGCACATTTCAACTAATGACTCTACACCACTATAACACTAAAACAGTAGTTAACACCAAATTCAATTCATTTCCATTGAATTTTTTTGAGTGAAACCAATTTTAAGTGATTTTAAGATTGAATCTAAGAAAAACTATCTTTAAATTTGTGTTTAATTTACTTAAATTTGATTTACTATTTTGAGTTAAACTAATAATCAATTAAAAAAGACATCAAATGATCAAAACGGTGGCCAATTGTTACATCATTTCGTAAGTCAATTCGAAGAGGTAACCAAAAAAAATAACAGACGAATTTAAGGCTTAAATCAAAGCCTTAAATAAGCAAAAGTATTTTTTTTTATTTTTTTTAAAAAAGATAACCGAAGTTATCCCATGAGCTATTGCAAACCACAGGTTATTGCTGTGGGGGAATAACAAGAGAGAGAAAGCACTATTGAACCTTAGCAGTAGAAATTATATTTTTTAGTCACTTCTACTAAGTAATGTTAAAGGTTCACCGCCAACGGATTCACGTTAGGTTACCGCCGGTGGACCGTACTAAACGCCCTTGCTAAAGTATACAAGGCCCGTCACGTTAGGTACGGGGATGTGCTCATATTTTAAGAGGCGCTTCTCCTTCCTCCGTGTACAGCATGTAGTGGAAATACACACAGCACGCTACTCATATTTTGACCCTGAGTACTTGGACCGGCCCCGATTCTTTGCCGGAACGCAGCCTTATTTACCCGCCACTGGCACATCAGCAACAGCAACTGCTGTGACGCACCTGCAGACGAATAAAGTACGCCCCGTCCCAGGTCCGAACACACGCCTGTGAGCTCATAAGAATGAAACCTTTAACCACTGCGCCACTCAGCTCACTTTATAAGCAAAAGTATGCCCTAAAAGTTTACAAAACTAGAAACGACTCTTTGTGAACGAAATATAACAATTCTTTGTAAACGAAAATAAAAGAAACTCATTAATTGAAGAGAAAGGAAAGATAATTAAAGAAAAAAGCGACAAATTAAGAGCCAAAACTAACAAAAATAATACATTCGTAGAAATGTTTACAAAAGAAAGAAGCCAAAACTTTGGTCGATTCAACTAAAAGATGAGACAATTGACGGAAGAAATTGCGGCTCAAATCAATCCAGAAAACTTTGAAATGGAAGAATTGGAGAACGAAATCAAAGAACTCAAGAAGAAGTGTGAGCAAATGAACAAAAGATTTCAGAATTTGAGATAAGAGTACGACAAAGTCGAGGCCGACCTTCATAAACTAAATGAGAAAAAACTAAGATTATAACAAAAATAGAAAACCTGACTCATTTGGCCCAAAAGTATGTGTGTTTTCACCCTCTTTGCCCTCAAATAAAAACAAAAGAACAAAACGTTCCTTTTTATAATGAAATGAAATTTTTTGGACAAATTCATAATGGATTGGACAACAGCCGCACTCCATAAGGCAGAGATCGATAGAGATGCAGCGCTCGTAAAGGCGGCCGCACTTATAGGGGCGATACTTTAGCCTCCAGAAGAAGTCTATATCATTGAAACCTCTTCAAAGCTACAGATAAACATTCACAACTCAGGTCTCACAGAAAAGACAAATTCTCGAGAATCTGTTGCCATCGTATGAAAGATTGAATGACGCCTAAGAGATGTTCTAAGAATTGGCCAAAAATGGTTTATAACAAGAGCCATTGGTTTGATGAAATTATTTAGAAGAAATTTGATCCTTTTCTGGCTTTAAATTGAGTGAATGAACGAATTTAATGAGTACTGTATTTAGGATCCGTTTATCTTTGATTTGTCGATATTTCGGTTTGAAGAGCAGTCGCATAGGTTTAGCGCCCGTCTTTTCCCACTCCTTATCCTTGATTTCCTCAAAACCTTTCTATTTCATCCTTTCCTTCATTTGAGTGGTTGTTTTATTTAAGTTTTTGGAACTCTTCATTTCTGTCACTCTTTTCCTCGACTACTTTTACTTCTGTCGGCACTACAGTTGTCGTTTCGATGCTATCTAATAGCTAGACAACTGTCGGTATTTCATTAATGCATTTGTCTATGATATCATTGGTTTCTTGAATCAATACAACCAAAAGACGTCACTAAATCGATTCTGGAGCCACTGTCTCGATGGTTTCGTCAATTTCGGGATATTTAGTAGCGGTCGACTCTTCTTCTGCACGGAACGATCAAAGATCTTCAGTTATAACTTCCTTAAGTCATATTCATTCGGCATTTCTTCTAAATAATTTCTTTGAACCCATGGCTCGAGTTGTGATCCATTTATGGCCAATTATTCGAACATCTCTTCGGCGGCATTTAATCTTTCATACGATGGCAACAGATTTTTGAGAGTTAATCTTTACTGTGACACCTGAGTTGTGAATGTTTTTCTGTTGCTTTGAAGAAATTTCATCTTTTCAATTCCCATAATTTTCAAACGATATGTTTGCCTAACCAATTGCTATACAAAACGAAGTCTGGATGTCCTCTTAAGAAGACTCATTTTAATTCATGGCTCACCTGAAATACTAATTACAGATAGAGGAACAAAGCTGTGCTCAGATTATGCCGAACATTTCTAAAAGTTATTGAGTTTTCAACACAACAGGACACCAGCTTTTAGATTTCAAGCAAATGTTATAACAGAAAATTATAATAAATATTTAGGCACAACTTTATCGATATTTACAACAAATAAAGAGAATTTGGATTGATTCGTGGAATACGTGGGTTTTGCTTATAATACTTCAGCACACGACGTGACCCAACAGACGCCTTATTATCTCTTGACTGGAAATGAGATCCGTAAAATTTTTGACAGGCACATTTGGCAGATATCCTTCTCAGCCAAACCAACAGAAAGATAACTCCAAATAGAAATTTTCAAACAATAAGAGAAGAAGTAATCTAACGGATCCGTCACAAAAAAGAGAGACGTATTTTACCATTAGCTGACGGAAAACTACAAATTATTATAAACTGCGATACCTGGTAATGTTGGAACTCACGGGACGTAAGAAAAAAGGAAATAATTGAGTCGCTTTGGGGGCGGTCCCTATGGTATTGTCTGCTCAATGCGAAGAGGTATTTACCGAATATGTAATCTAAAACCTCCAAAGAAACCACAAGAGATTGCTATGAGGCGGCTCAAACGATATAATTCGAGGGAATGCGAAATAGTGTTCCCTTCAAACGACGAGATGCCGAACATTATGAGACCAATGGAAGTCCGAAACGATATGGAACAAGAGATGATATCAATACGAAGTGTTCGATATGAAGAACACTCCACAGAATTATGAGTGTATACTGACGATAAAAAAGATAAGAAAATGAAACTCTTCTGTTGAACAGAACTCTCGAATCCTTAGAAGTCGGAACTTAAGTGGTTTATAAAACTTATGTTTTAGAAGATTTAGGTGCCCATATATAGTCGTAAACGGGAGTAACTCTGGAATGGTAGTTTTGAAACTCAATGAGGAGTCGAACAAAAAGTCGTGGGTTTCCAGAGAAGAGGTCTATTTATATAAACAAAAATGACTATAATTACTGTAATTAAAGAAATACTAGGCAAACTGTACTATTGAACAAACATGACTGCTTGATAAACTAAACAACCAGAAACATAACTCATTAACAAACATAACTACATGGAAAACTAGAATGGACAAACAGGACTACTTGATAAACATGAAAACTGGATGAACGAAATACTGGATTGACTGAACTATTAAACACACAGAACCACTTGAAAAACTAAACAATTAGAGAAACGGAAATATTAAACAAACATAACTACATGGATGACTAATCTTGACAAACAGGGCTACTTAAAAAACAGAATACTGGATATAAGGAAATTCAGGAAAATAGAACTATTGAACATGACTACATGGTTAACTAAACGACGGGAAAAACAGAATTAATAAACAAACATTTTTATTTGAAAAATTTAACAACTGGACAAATAGGATTACTTTAAAAAAGAACAATTTTTAATAAAGAAAAACTGAACAAAAAAACTATTGAGTTCTCAAAATAATAAATACTAAAAGATTAAAAAGAATAGTGTAAGTAACATTTTAGATATATTGAAATTCAAATCATTAACATTGTATTTATACAGATTATAAGGTCCCTACTCTCTAATGAGAACCCATTCAAAAGAAAAAAACGTTTATGTATGAAAACTCAATAACGATAACTTGTTGGGTAATAAAATGTTCGCCTACATCAACGACCTGTGCCTCTATGACTCATCAAATCATCGGTCGAATGAACTAAAAGATGAGACAATTAACGGAAGGAATTGCGGCTCAAATCAATCAAGAGAACTTTGAAATGGAAGAATTGGAGAACGAAATAAAAGAACTCCAGAAGAAATGTGAGCCAATGAACAAAATATTTCAGAATTTAAGATAAGAGTACAACAAAGTCGAGGCCGACAGACATAAACTAAATAAGAAAAACCTAAGATTAGAACAAGATTTGAAAAACCGAGGGTATTTTCTTTTAGTGAGCGATGACCTTGAGTTACACAAAAACACTTGACACTACTCTCGAGTTTTAATTAAAATAGATTTTATTTATCAATGAATTAATTGTAATACAAAAATAGAATTAAAAACAGAATTAATAATTGAATTAAAGACTTAATACGTCTCTAAAAACAACTCAGACAACACTTCTGTTCTCTACTAGTCAAAACACAACTTAGTATTGGGTATCCCCGCTACGTCATAACTACAATTTTTTGAATGAACTATTAGTATATGAGTCTCTTTGACTCAATGGAAAAGTTATTATAGCTCAAAGTTAGGTTTGAGTCCGCAAAACCCCTCCCCTCCAAAAAGGTAGGTTAAGGTTTATAATAATTATAGATAATTATTTAAACAAAAATACAATAAAAAAGTAAACAAAAATAATTATTAAATGAAAAGAAAATAATTAAAATTTTTAGGGATTATTTTGAGTCCAAATTTGCATATGTTGAGTCTCTTTAGTTAATCGATGATTACTATTGAATCCATAATAGATGTTTGTCATCTTTGTTCCTAAGACATTACGATCTATACAAATTGGTCGAAGACTGAGGCACTGTTTCGAATGAATTCGTTAAGTTTTATTATCTCTTCGTAATTCTGTTTCAGATAATTTGCTGTCAATACTTTCCATACATTGAGTTCTTATTCTGATAGTCTTTTCTATTCGACTAGTTATTCAGTCCATCTCTAAGTGTTTATGAGTATGTTTATATTTGTGTCTGACCGCATCTATGTCTTTGATATCTGACTCCCAAAAGGCATAATTCTGTCTGAATGTCTTTCGACAGTTCAAAACGAGTAATGTTCTGAACAACAGTCGTGTTTTCTCACACTGTGGATGGTCTCCGAATTGGAAAATGAAAAGTATAGTCATAATACCCAATCGAAACTAGTCGTTATCCATATCTTGAGTCAATTCAGCTATTATTGACTCAATGTAATCAAAGAGGTTTTCGAGATTTACTCTTTTCTGAACATTATTATGTTTAGTAAAGATATTGTTGACTCTTGCAAAGGGCATAATACGTTTACCAATTGATCTTGCAAACTGGTAGTCACTGAAGTTATCATAAATGTCTTTGAAAAACTTGATTCGAATGACATACAGTTTGTTGCCATTGCTTACAAACAATGGCCAATAATTTGTTGTTGACTTCTTTGTCGCCACAATTTCTTTCTACATCTCTTTACAACCTTTGACTCCATCTTCTGGTGTTCGTCTGTCCATTATTAATAGGAGAAGAGTGACAACGACTTCATTAAAAATGCGTTGGAAGACTCTTAAAAGACCTTCTGGTGTTATCAATTGGTCCTCGCGATAGGTGATGGTATCTTCAGCCATTTTCTCGACATAAATATGTCTTTTAATTGGATTGATGGCTATCACCAATAGTCGGTCACTTCTTTCTCTCCATTCATCGCAATATCGCTATATCGCCTCAAAGAAATCACCTATCAATAAATATCAAAATAGACAAATATAATTGCCTGGAACTAATTCTTATGTGTTAAAAGTGATGTACCAGATAATAGTTTCTCTTAGGTAACCATAGGAACTAAGGCCTCATAACAAACCTAGAAACAAAATGAATTGCCAAAAGAGAAGGATATAGCTTACACACTCCATTGTTTCTATCAAAAACACGCAATTTTTTTGATACTAACAAAAATTTAAAAAAATTAAATAATAAGTTTACAAAATTTATTATAGTAACTCTTATTTAATCTTATTTTAATTTTCATTATTCATATAAAATAAAAATATTTACTAAATTTTGTTTAAAAAATAAATGCTAAATAAAATTTATATAGTATGAATGTTTTAAAAATTGTTAATAAAAAATGCGGGAGATTCAAAATAATTCTCACTCTTTAGTGAACAAGCTTTATATCTCTTAAATGAAAATAATTTCAAGCGATGGAATCAAAATAACATATCTAAAATGGACAAACAGGACTACATGAAAAAGAGAAATACATTATATAAAGAAATTCGGGTAAAACGGACTATTGAACAATACTACTTGGTTAACTAAACAACCGGAAATACAAAACTATTAAACAAACATCTCAATTTGAAAAACTAAACAAATTGACAAATAGAACTAATTAAAAACAGAATATATTTTTATAAAGAAAAACTGTAGAAACAGAACTTTGAACCGATATGACTAATTTTATAACTAATCACTGGACAAATTGAACTATTAAACAAACAAAACTACATGAAATACTAAAATGGACAAACAGGATTACTTGATAAACATGAAAACTGGATAAACGAAATACTGGATTGACTGAACTATTAAACACACAGAACCACTTGAAAAATTAAACAATTAGAGAAACGGAAATATTAAACAAACATAACTACATGGTAGACTAATTTTGACAAACAGGACTAATTAAAAAACAGAATACTGGATATAAGGAAATTCAGGAAAACAGAACTATTGAACATGACTACATGATTAACTAAACAACGGGAGAAACAGAATTATAAAACAAACATTTCTATTGGAAAAACATAACAATTGAACAAATATGATTTTTAAAAAAAAATTTATATAAAGATAAACTGTAGAAACAAAACTTATGAACAGATATGACTACTTGTATAACTAAACAACTGGACAAATTGAACTTTTAAACAAACATAACTACATGAAACTATTAAATAAACAACAATTTCAAACTAATTATGAATTGAAAATTTATTCAAATAAGAGTTCTTAAAATAATAACTACTAAAAGGTTAAAAAACATATTGTAAGTAACATCTTAGATATATTGAAATTCAATTCTTTAACTGTAACGAGATGGGGAAATGCTCTTGTAATTCATGTCTTTCGTTAGGGTTTGATGGGTTATTACCGAAGATTGCCAATTGTGAAAAGTCGACTTCAATCGATTTACTCCTTAGGCGGGTAATCAGATTTATGTATCCCTTCCTAATTGTCAATTAGTGTCCGTTAAATCAGCTTTTTAATAGCAGTTGATATCCGAAGTATTGGTGTCCAAATAATGGGACCGTATTATCTGTATTTCTTAGGCCAGAAATCGGGGTTTTTAGCCGTTTAACTATAGGCTACTATTAACCGTATGACCGTCAATAGTATAACAAAAACGAGTCCAAATATTAGGACCGTGACCTCTTAATTATCACTACAATCGATAACGGATTTTAATAAACACTTTATTGATTAAATAGGAAATGAAATACACGTTAACTTTTATTATTGGGAAATAGAGTAATGAATTTTACTTTAATTCTAATAAAGAAAAGCGATTTTCACTATTCAATGACTAGAATAGAAGTGCACATTAATTAATTCGTTTTTATAAAAATTATCAAAAAAGGAATTGAGTTGAAAGGGATTATAAAATGAGTAATGAAAATGAATAATAGTTTAAATAATCCCTCACATAACAATGTCTTTATACAGATTATTAGGTCCTTACTCTCTAATGAAAACCCATTCAAAATACAAAAACGTTTGTCTGAAAACTCAAAAACGATAACTTGAGGGGGAATAAAATGTTCGCTTATATCGACGACCTGTGCCTCTATGACTAATCAAATCATACGAAGAAAATGCTGAAAACTCTTATATTTAGAGATCCGTGGTTTGACTCACAAACAGAGACGGACGACACGGAAGACACGGACGAAATAAAGCCGCAAAACTTATAAATAGCGGTCAAAATCATTAATCATTAGAAACGCAAAAATATTTTCCAAATTCAAAATTTTATTTCTTATTTATAAACAAAAAATTTGCCGACAATTAATCAAAATTTAGTCAATTCTAGTGAAATAAAAAGAAAGAGAGACGAAAAATATCAAACAATAGATGAATAAATTATTTTTAAACATACCTTCCAACCCAACCGACAACAACAAAAGAAAGAAAATATAAACACACAAAGTTAGCCCATAAATACCAATCGTTTGCAGTTTTGAAGACAGTTATTGACTAATAAATAATTATTAAGTGTTGCATAAGATCTAAAGCATCGATTTGTGTAGTGATGTAAAGCACATTTCAACTAATGACTCAAAACCATAATAACACTAAAACAGTAGTGAACCCCAAATTCAATTCATTTCTATTGATTTTTTTTGAGTGAAACCAATTTTAAGTGATTTTAAGACTGAATCTAAGAAAAACTTTCTTTAAATTTGTACATCATGGTGATTACATGGTGATTTGACATCATTACAGGTAAACTGACTAGATTTGAGTCAAACTATTATTCAAATGAATGAAATGTCATAATATAATATAACAAGGTTTAAAGGCAAAGCCATATCCACTACATTTACGTTCATTTTATAAAATTTAATATATTTTATATAATTTTGTTAAAATTTCAATATGTTTAAACTTAAAGAAGAGTAAT
>JAQFZM010001345.1:0-19043 GCA_034695785.1 Galumna obvia | reverse complement strand
CTATCATACCCAAGTGTTTATAACTTTCTCATACAAAATCCCATATCTTGAACAACCTCTCTAACTTGAACAAAAAATTTTTCCCAACCTTGTTCAACTTGTGGAAGTTTAACTGTATCAGTGATGGCCAAACTTGCCGGCTCCAAGTTGGGGTATTAGATTCTTCTTAAAAAGGTTAAGTAAATAAAATTTTTATTATTTTAGAATTCAATCAACAGATGAACACCGGAACCAAAGTATCAAACTATTTATATAAATATCAAGTTAATTTTATGATTTGCCTAGGAGATATTTCTTATAAGAAAACTTATTTATAATATAATTTTATCGAATAAATAAAATTATTAATTAACTATAAAAACAGTGGACACTCTGTACTGGTGTGCGAAAGATAAAACTATTCTTTTTAGGATTTTTAAATGTTCTTGGCTATTTTAAAATTCACTTAATGTTATTCTTAAAAGTATTAATAAATGCAATTCTTTATCGTTAAATGATTTAAAACATAAGGTATTTATTTAATAAAGTATAGAATCTGTACAATAGGTTAAGTGATGTTAAACTTATTGGCACCCATTTGGCACACTTATAGAGACAGACAAACTATTTAAAATTTTAATCAATTTATTAATCCAGATCAAATATTTATTATCTCGGAATTTCATTGACTGACATTTAACTTCAAAGTTAATTAACGGTATTAATTCAAATTTTATTAACAATTTTATGGCAATGACCAAGGATGTGACATATAAAGATATTATAAAAATTGTACGTATCGATTTTTATTTTATTCTAGGGTTAGTAGGAGGTCATCATGGGTTATTGAAAAAAATATCAAATCCAAGATCCCAATCACAACACAAGATGGCAACTTGTCCTTTTATGAATATTAAAAAAATATTTTTAAATAAAATAATAAATTTTATATAACATCTCTAATTTACTTACAAATCAAGATGTGTTAAGTTGTCATTATTCTCAAGAATTGTTGTAGATTTGGAGATATTCTCCATATTATATTGAACAGACATTCTTCCGGTTAATTTAGTGAAGAATCTGTATTTAACTTTTATGAGAGAAGTGTTAAAAATAACTCTTCATTTAAAAAGTGTTTTAATACAAATTGTTTATCAAATTATCGACAAAAAGTTAATAGTTTTCTAAGAATTCCCTCAAAGAATTATCAGAAAAACGAGATTTTTAAACTGTTCAAGTTAATTTTATAAGGCCATCTTAGATGTTGTGCGTCATAAAATACGAACTTGCAATTAGATGGAAAGGTAACTTTATTTCAATAACTTACTTTTTCAATATATGTGAAACATAGATATATAAATATATATATAAAAATATTTATTTAAAAAATTCATATAATTTATGGTGTAATACATCATATATGCAACCAAAATATGCAGGAATCTCTTCCGCATTTTTTTACCTTGATTATAAATAAAGAAAAAATTCAATAAATAGAAATTTTATTAAAAATAGAAACAAAATTCAATAAATTTTATTAAAACTTTTACTTAAATATAATAATAATAAATGATTTGATCGACAAAAAAAGTGTAAACGAAAGCGAAATAAAATGAGTAATGATTTAAACGTAAAGAATATTACATTTGAATAAAATAAGGTATAGTTTAAGTAATAGTAAACATATTAGCACAGGTTTGGCACACCCATCGACACAGCCATCAATCGTATTGATCACCAGAGAACACATTTGTCTTTTGTGTTCATTTTAGAGCCTTCTTTACATTTGAAGGCTTTTGCAAACTCTTCAAAATTAGCTAATGATCCATAGACTCTAGCAGATTCTGGTGAATGGTTACCATTTTTCAGAATATTCTGAATTGAGCTAGGGAACATATTGGCACACCACATCTGTCAGTGACAAGAATTAAATAGATTTTTCTCATTAGTTCTTAGAATAATATTTTTTATAAATGGAATAAAAAAAATTCATATTTTTTTCTTTTATTTAAATGAGTAGAAATTAATTGATATATGAATTAATTACTCTATGATTAATGATCTAGAGGCTTTTATATACTTTCCTGAATGGAAATTTCTTTATTAACGAGTAAAATATGTTTTTTTAATTTATTAATAGAACCAAAAGAAAATAAATTAATAAAAAAACATTTTTTTTTAATTTTATGTTTTCACTCGCTTTAAGTTTTGGGAATAAAAATAGTGTAAACAAAAAGTGAAAAAAACTTTTATCTAAAATTTTTGTTGAAAACTATAATACGATTAAATCTAAAGAAATGCTTCACTAAAGTCAATGTTTACACTAAAATGTTTTGACATAAACTCTAACTCTCGGCTGAACTCAAAATTTTTATGACGGGATAAGTATTTTGTGGTTTTTTAAACAAAAAATAAGATTTTATAAAATCCTTACGTTTCCGAAAGATATGAAAAATAATTGTTCCTCGGTCTTATTCGACAGTGTTCCAGGTAATGGCTTGTATTTTTCATTGTTCTTCTTTCTTTGTTCTTGGTAATATTGTAATGCCTAGTTTAAATGTAAAAATTAACATATAAAAAATAACAAAAATAGACAAGGATAAATTGTAAGTATTTCATTTTCCCCCATAAAATTAAATAATCTAGTTATTAATATTATGAATATTAACATGCTCTAGCAAAAACTACATTACCTTAAATGCTTGGCGAAGACCTCCATTGTCTGCTATATTTTCAGAGAGGGTTCGAATTCCATTTACCTAAAATAATTTGTACAAGGTAAATGAATGAGATTAGCCAATCAAGCATGACAAACAAAAAAATTTGAGCATGGTTGCATACATGCATGTTTTTATATTCAGGAAATGTAATATTATTGTACTGATCAACAAAACATTCGCTCTTCTCTTCAAACTTATGCCTCGTTGTGTTGTCCCACCATATCCTCAGATTTCCCTTATGGTCGTATTGACTGCCTAAGGGTTATTTAGTTTTTAGATAGTATATTCTTGGTAAAATTCTACTTTTTAATTTAAGTTAAAAACAAGAAGAAACTTTACCTGTAGTGTCGAGTGAATGTGTCATTTCGTGGCCAATAATCATACCAATTGATCCTAAGTTCATTGACCTAGGTAACATATTTTATTAGGACTTTTATAATTTTTATTAGTTTGATAAATTTACATTGGTCTTTTTGAAACGAAGAAAGGATCCTGGGCAATTCCGGCCGGGAAATCTGTAAACAAAATAAAATTTATTTTGAATGCCAATCATTTTATTATAATACAATTTATTATAAACTGGGTCAAATAATAAATTTCTTGGTAAAAAGTAGAAAATTACCAAGTTAAAAAGGCTAATTATTAAGGATTAGAATATCATTAAAATACTAATTGAAATTAACCTACATGTCTACATGTTTTTTTAGAATTTTCCATACTCATTAAGTGAAAAGGTCAAGTTAATATTTTTGAAAACAAGTTACTTTCATAGTAACATAATATATTAATCTGCATGTTAATCTTAGTAGTAAACACGTTCATTGAACAGTCGCATATTTAAATTAGCTTAGTCTCATTGGAAAGCTTATGTTTCATAGAATTGATTGGTAAAATAAATATAGGCCAATAGGCCATTGTTCCCGTGAAATTGGCTAGATAAAATTGAGGTTTAAACAGGGATGGTTAAAGAACCGAGATCTAGGGGGGGTATTTTGCCAAAATACCCCCCCTAGACCAAAAAAGTCCCAAACATATCTAGTATCTGTCCATAGACGCTAATGTTAAGGGTCACAAACTCGTAGGGGGTATTTCGGAATACCCCCTTTTAGCCATCCATGGGTTTAAAGCTTTAAAAAAAGATAAATGTTGAACTGATTTATCATTAACATAACCAAAGTTTGAGCATGATCATATTATTTATTAAACTTGAATATTGTGAACTTTGAATTTATTTTATTTGAATGAATATCAATGTAAAAATATGCAAAACAGAGTTTTTCTAATGTAAAATATTCAAGTTTAACAAATAATGTTATCATGTTCAAAAGTTGTTATAGTAATGATAAATTAGTTCAAAATTGATCTTTTTTTTAAAGCTTTAAACGTACATATTATCTGGCCAATTTCACGGGAACAATAAGCCATTGACCGATGATTTTTATACCAATAAATTGTATGAAACATATTCTTTCTAATGAAATCAAGATCATTTAAATCCGCGACTGTTCAATGAACGTGTTTACTACTTAGCATAATATTTAGCACAAATCTTATATAATCTTTTCTAGTCATGTATATGTATATGTAAAGTAGTGACAAACTAGGTAAAATTGTAATCTTACTAGTTTATAAGTCTATATTTAGTCTACATTTCCAAGAATTAATTTGACCTTGAAACAAATTCAGGTAAAGTTTGATTCCACAGATCTCGAATAAAAATAGAATATAAAATTTACATAAATGAACTTGCTTATATAAGCTAAATATATAAGTTAAATAACTCAAATTGTAATAATAACTAAATAAAGATATTTTGAAAATAATTAACTAATTAATTAACAAAAATTAATACTCTATTGACTTACAGATTCCGTTTGTAGTAAACAAGTAGAAGGCGTTAACATAAGACGCGTCGTGAGGCCAACTATCAATCACTCTGTCAATAAAAGTAGTCTTGTATAGTTTATCAACAAACAAAAAATATTGAATATTAGGTAATCAATAAAATAATGAAAAAAGAAAAATTTTATCTTATATAAAAACCTTGCTTAATTAAATAATAAAGTTTAAGAAGCTTACTTTTGATTAATCGATTCTTCATCGGTTATATTATTGAGCAAGTTAAAATTAAGTTTCTGTAGCCACTCAACCAAATTAAATATGGAAACTGTAAAATTTTCTTTGCTAATAACGAGCTAGATTAAAAATAAAATTTAAAAATTAAGTTAAACAATATTTTAAATAAAACATACCTCCTCATAATAACTATCAAGTTCATTATTATAAAATGTCCATTTAGGAAAGGCCACATTTTTATTAATATTTGCTATTTTACTGATGGACTCCATTCTAGTATTAGGGGATAACCACTCGTTTTTGTTAAGCGAATCAATGAATGCCTTTTGTATTAAATCAATGATTTCGTTCATCTCTTGAATTCCTTTTTTATTAAACCTTTCGTCGACATAAAATCTTCCCAAAAGAATCGGTAAATATTTTTCTGTCACATCATAACAGATATTTGGCAGTACTTCAGTCTGGTTTAAGGAGTCCACTAATAGTTCAACCATCTCTGTTGATGTGAACTGGGCATATTTTCGGACAAAATTTGATCCTATGTAATTTGCTATGATCCTATTTTTGAGATAAAATTATCAAGTTTATTTTTTTTGAATAACCTTATAATGTTTTATTTAATTAACAAAGTTTTCATTAAATTAATAATTAAATAATATATTAGTAATAGTTATTAATTAAACTATTATTTAATTAATAACTAACTATTTATTAAGATTTAGTTAAATATATTTTATGCAATTATTACTAACCTTTTATCTGTTGATTTAATTAATTGATCAAGCTTATTCAAATATTGAATATCCGAGATAAATATTTGAGTATCGCTTTTAAATGAGTCACCGAATAGTGATTTAAATATCTTTGTGTAGTCTATTGTTGGAAATCTTCTTGATAATTCAGTAAGGTTAAGTTTTAGATCTTGATAATTATTAATATAATAATCCATATTTAACTCTGACCCTGGTGATATTGAGCTCCTAAGTTTTGATAAGAACTTGCTCAAATCATCAAAATCCTTTTTCAATATATCATTATCTTGATAATAACTACTATCGTTGCGATTTAGTATCATGATAAGTTTTGTCAACAACTTATTTGAACTATCCGAGTCAAAAGTCTCAATTTTTGAGCTTGATTCTTCTGCTTTTTTAAGAATATTAGTGATATCAGTAAAAGCTCTTTCAGTAATCGGGTTTGTTATTGGTTGTATCTAGATAAAAATGAACTAGTCAATTAATGGATTTAACTCTGGAAACAGAATGGTTATTTTTAATACTTGAATAAATAAGTTGATCATATTTATCAAGAACATTTCATTAATAATCAATATGAAATGAGAATCATGTTAATTGGTAAAATAGGCAAGAACAAAATTAAATGCCAAGCTAACATAAAAATATCTAAAAGATTGAAATTTTGACTAATTATTCTTGATTAGAATAAATCAATGATAATTGAATTGACTAGTTGCACATTAATTACTAATTAATGTTCCATGAAAGTAATTTGAGCTAGATTGAACAATCATGCTTGTTTATAAATAACAGGATATTTTTGCTAACATAATTTCCTTCCCAAATAGAATGTTCATGTACAATCAATTATAGATGTTTTAATTAGGCTAAACTTTTCCATTAAATATGAGCACAGGTTGTGTTCACTGAAATTATATGTAAAAGACTCACAACAATAATAGAGATGTCGTTCGAAACCCAATCCTGAGAAACAGTTATTTTAATGAAAGGAAAGTAATTTAATTTAATCGATTGGATCAGTGACTCTTCCACACTGTAATCATCGCCATTCCATTTGTCGTTATTGACCAGAGAAGGCCAACCACCGATTCCATCGAGTCTCGCCCTGAGCTCGTGGTATCCCTTTTCATTTCTAAGCTCTTTATCAGTAATTCATTAGTGAAATGAACTCTTAATATGATTAGAATTTACCTTTACTTATACAACCATGGTAAAAGTCGTATAGCTTTTGATATGATCTTGGTTGTGTCTTATTATTGCCTTTTTGTATGGTAAGCTTTTGAAGGTCCAAGGCAACTTTTGTAATCAATTATTTAGCAAGATTATTTTGAGATTAAATATAATCACTTACTTCTCGTGTATTTTCTTGACTCAAACGCCAGTTTTACGAAAGCATTCCAACCGTCGACCCCTCCCGCTGGCAATGGGTGGTCGTCCTCCCACTTTCCACAAGTGTACTTGTAAAAATCATTGCATGGATCAGCTGTAAAGTCCATATATTTGGCAATGGAGGCTAACAAATAAATGATCTTGTTTAAATTATATTTTATTATTGTAAACAATTAGTAAACTTAGTATTAATTTAATAATTAAATAAACAAACAAAAATAAATAACCAAGGAAAGAACATACCTGCAGAAACGCATTCATTTGTCATACAAACATCATTATTAGATGTTTCATAGTTGCTATCAAAGAACCTTGCTAATAATTAGAATTCGAAAGAATAACAATTTAGAAATTACCCTATTATTATCTTGCTTATTTTATAAATACCTTGGGTTGAAATAACAATAAGAGTGACCGTCAGAGCGGCCAAAATCAGACTAAGTATTGACGCCAGTCTTCTATATTTGTCGGACGCTTTACTTCAATGAAAATCAAATGAAAAATATTTATCCAAAAGTTTTGTTTAATAAATAGTTTTTTTATATTTTCTTTTTGTTTCTTTTATCACAAAAACAATTATTTGTTTGTCTCTATTGGCACAGCGTTTCACTAACAAACTTATCTTTTAATTTTTTCTGAATCTAGTAACTTTAGAAAAAAATTGAGCTTATATTTCATCACTACTTTCAATAATGAAATAATATTTTTTTAAATATTTGTTTCAATATTTAATGAATCTTTTATTACAATTTTTATTCTAAACTTTATTCTTCTCTCAAAACACTCGAAACAAATGTTAAATATTAGTTAATCCGAGTCTTAATTCTCACTAACTTTGAAGATAATGTTAGGGATGGGAACAGAATATATACATTTTTCCCAGACTTTAGATTGATTTAAGTGAAACTTATCTCAAATAAATCCCAATTTCAGTACTTTTTATTGATTGATTGACAATCAAGGATCTAGCTCAAACTAGAATCCTTATTTAATGGAAAACTCCTGCACATACCAGTGCCAGAATGACCATGATATAAGCAAGATCAGCTTATTTATTTAAATAAAGAATATTCAATAACCTATCACTAAAAAACATGTAATCATAGCTATTCTAATACTAACAAGAACAATTTCCAATAAAAAGTCTAATAAATGATTGAGACAAGCTAATTAACTTGGCCTTCTATTTGTTTGCCCTTGGTTATTTAACCCCTCACATGGTTTTTGACATTTATTAGATAATCTTTTGATCGAATTGACGCCAAAGGGATCTCAAAATAAAGTGTTAACCAATTATTGATAATAAAATGCTTTGAGTTTATACTCAACTCTCCATTTGTTTATTTGCCATCAAATTAATAGACATTTCTTATGTCTTAAGAGTTTTGTATTTTTTATTTCTTCAAAGATTAAATATTATTTATCTCTAATTAATAGTTAAGAATAGCATAAATGACTCACTCTTTGCTAGAATCCGGTCCATTTTCCTGAACTGAGTCCGTATCTAAAGGAATGTATTGTGCGCTCATTTGACTGGAATTCTGTTAAAACATTTTAGAAGAATTGTTTCTTAAAAAAATAGAAATACTTTTTTTAGTATTTTGTGATTAATTAGAAAATTATTCGTTTGTTATTGTCTTTAGACATCACATGAGAATAGAGCTCAGAATAAGATTAGATAAGAAACAAAAGAACAAAATAAGTATTTGAAAAGAAAATACTCTAATAATAAAAAATAGTATTTTATTGAAAGCACTTCAATATTCAGTCATTTCTTATTATTCTTTATTTAAGGTCTGACTTAATAACAATAGCATTACTTATGATATAGAAAAGGTGCATGGCTAGAAATTGATAAATTTATCCAGAACATTAATTATATTATTTAATTTTTCATTTAAAATTAACAAAACTTATTTAAATTTGTATTATTATCTTTATTCCGAATTAAAATCATCATGGTTATCATATGCATACTTGGGGTTATCGAGGAAATTTGCATGCTCATCCCTAGGAGCCATTATCGTATAAAAATTAGTGCCACTTTCGGCTCAAATTAGTGTTAGTGCCTAAGAGTTAGTATTTTACTTATATTTCAATTAATATATTTTATTGTCATTTAGTTCTAAATATAAGTTTTTTTAATAATAGAAAGAAATGTGTGTAAACCTTTTCTTTATTAAGAAAGGTTAAATTAGAATTATAAGTGTGAGCTCTCAAATATTCTGTGCAAATAAAGAAAGAACAAGAAAATTAATTTCACTTAGAATATGAGAAAAGAAATTAAATGTAACGAAAAGTTTAGATATGAATAAAATATACAATTATATGTCTGCTCTAAGCTTTCTCTTCATTAAAATACCATGGTAACCTTTATCTTAAAGTCATCTATGACATAACACTTGTAGATAATTTATCATACTTATGAGCCATAATATATTTAATATCACACGTATATAAATGTTATATTTGTATTATCAAGCACATTTTGGTTCAATAGGCACATTTTAAATGAAGTCATTATTCATATCTTTTTATTGTAAATTATAAACTAGAACATTCTTTTGTAAAGAATAAGTCTCATCACTTGAAGATACCATTTATGACAAATGTCTTTGCTATCACTCTCACTATTAAACATTGATCTTTGTTATTTAAAAGAATATTTATCTAACTAAAGGGAATGAATACTAGATTATGTTAATGATAGAAACATGGCCATTTAAATAGAATTTTTGCCTTGGTGATAAAATAATTTATAATCAAGGCAGCTTTAATTTTAATATAGACTAGGGCATTTATGTACTAGATTAGCTAGCTAATGTTTTACCCTATTTTATTTGAGACTATTAAACTTACTTATCTAGATTAAAAATTTTCTAGAACAAATTAATGAATAAAATTTAATAATTTCATAAAATAAAAGGTTAATTAAAAGAACCAAGATAAAATTTATAGAATATAATAAGAACACCAATTGATGAAAAAGAGTAAACTTGTTAACATTGAAACAGTAAAACAAATGATTAAATCTTTGCCGACAAATGTTATGATTGAGTTGAAGACAAATAGAAAAACAAATCAATTCCGTGTCTATAATGAAAGTAATCGAAACAGAAATTTCTTTCGCTAATCAATGGATCAAAAGTTGAGCTGAAAATAGTGTCAGAAGTTTTGCCAATTAATTCAATGACTCATTCATTGAATGAAATTAGAAAAGTGTACTCAAACTGTTCTTCTTATACTTCGAATAGCTTTTAGAGATTATGTCAAACGAAATATCATTAATTGGGAAAAATATGGAAAGAATAAGGTGACCACACTTTCATTAATTATGAAAATAATACTTATTTTTGATCAATTTGTTCTTGGTTATAAACTAAAGAAAAAACTATCTTAATAATAAAAAATATAAATAAATTATTGCGTACCTCAACTTTTGTTAATTTAATAGATCTACAACTAACTTTTGCCCACTCATTGAAAACCTTAAATTTAGGGCCTTATTCTCTCCTAACTATGAATAACTATAATTAATTAGACATTTAATTTATTTTATTTTAATTAAAATTTCAATAATAGTTTATAATTGAATATTTAGTATAAATTTACACTATTAGCTAGTCTAGCTTGTTTGGTTGCTATTTTTATTACTACATTATAATAATTCTATAATTTTTAAAAATGAAAACTTTATGAAAAAAGTCTAGAATGAATTTTTGCCAACTTAAAAGGCTCTATAAATCATTAAATATAATTGAGCTCGATTATAATTGAGGTCTCATAATATTATGACATTAATAAGACAGTTAGAATTTCGAGATAGATTCTTAAATATTAACGAAATTTTGAACAAATAAACCTGATCACCCTAATTAATATTTGCTCTTTGTTTATTATCTTATTTAATCAACTCTTGATTCGCACTTTAACACTAGTACAAAGTTCACCATGTCGCATTTGAAACGACTTTGCTCTTTTACCCTAATATTAACCTTAGTCCTAATTCATCGATTAAGTCTCCCTTTAAAGTTAATTACCATGGAAACTTTAAGTCCCTTGATACAGTTACACAATTATCTCTTGCAATAAAAGCAATTCATTTGTTTTGCCTTATTTTGTGTTGTTCTTTGAGACTATTCTTAACCTTCATTTTATTAATAATAAAAGGATTTGGAAGAGAATATTCTTTACTAATGCATTATAGGAATTAATATAATTATTCTAGCTAATATTACATCTATTTATTTTTAGAAATCATAACATAATAAAATAATAAGATTATCATGGAAAATTAAAAATAACGTCTAAACACTTTTTATTTTGCCTATCAAGGGACTTTATCTATTATTTTTTCTCAATTCTTAGAAATTCTAAATCTACCCTAAGCCAATAAATTTTCTAGCAAGTAAAAATAAAACAAATTTGACATAAATAGAAGAAATATATACATGTATGTGTAGAAATGTATATGCAAGGTTAAAAATTACTTGACATGATTTACATAAAATAAGAATTTAAATTTTAAAATGTCATTCAAATTGATCATGAACATTTCGCAATATTTGTTTTATTGGTTGGGTTTTTAAAATTAAATAAAAAATAATCTATTCAAAATAAATGTCTTGTTAAATCCTTTATTTTAAAATTTCTTAGAAAATAAATTTCATCTAGTATAATTTATTTGAATATTTTTTTAATAAATAAGGTTATCAACTAAAATTTTATTAATTTAACCAAGTAAAAAAAGTTATATTGATATGATCTATCTATAAACTCAGGAATTTAAAAAGGTTCTTTAAACTTTCAGACAAGGTTTTTCATTACACTTGATTAAATTTACTAAGGAGAGTTTTACCAAATCCAAAAAGAAAATAAAGAAGTGTTGGTAACACTACTTATGTATCACAAATAAAATCACGGCTCACAAAACAACATAACAATCAACTTTTAGAAATAAATATTGATTGCAATAAAAATATTGGTATAACCAAGGTAGAACTATTAGATATAAAATTATAAATGTATACTTAATATGTGGAAAGAGATTTTTTATTATCTTGGTTCATTTAACAAATTTTATATTACACATGCAAATTTATTATAAATATATAAAATATACAAATTTTCTATGTGAAAATAAATTAACCTTGCTTGATTATATCATAAGTTATGCATTTTATATGAATATATAAAAAGATAGTTTTGTTATGAAATACAAAAAATAGTGGCATTAAAAGGATGTAAATCCAATTTCTATTCTCAATATATTATAAATTATAATTTATAATCTTTGAACCTTTACTTAATTTATTCAGAGATTTCATTATTTTGATTAGGACAAAAATGAATTCTTTATGAAAAAAATATATATTAGCAAGTTTATTATCAGAATACCAATATTTTATTAAAATAAAAAAGGTTTTTGAATTAGGAATTATTTCACATATTTAAAAAAAATTAAGAAAATATATTCTTTTGCAATAATTCTCACGAGTATTAACTGGATTACTTTTATGATAACATTTACCTTGGTGATAAAATTTTATCGATATTTCTAAAACAAACAATATATAAATCAAATTTTCAATTTATTTCGTTTAAATCAAATATTTCACAAAAGAAAATCAATTTTAAATAAAACTCTAAGCAAAATCTCAAGGTCAATTTAAAGACCTTTCCACTTATTAAATTAAATATGGCAAATATTTGTTTTGTTCAATAAAAAACACTCAATGGTTTTTTAATTAATTCTCAATAGAATATAATTTATATTATATAAACGATAAATATTTAAGATATAAAGGAATATAGAGTTCACTGAAATCTTTTTTTTATTTGATTTCCAGTAAATCAAAGGTAATTCAAGAAAATAAAAGTCAATTAGTGTTAAGTATTGTCAGTCATTATTAATAGAACTGTGGAGGAGGAGAAGTTTTGTTCCGGTTCACTAATTAAGCCCTGAGCCAATAATTTTTCCTTAAATATATTTATGGGAAAAATATCTTTAAAAAATAAATTTTTTATATTCTTTAAATTATACAATTTCACAAATGTATCACACTCATTTTAATTTAATTCCTTATTAACTTTACTATTCCATAATAATTAGCCATACCTGTTATAAATTTATTTAATCCTGATTGAATAAAAAGTTTAAATTTATCATAATAAAAATATTGGCAAGCAAGTACAATTAATATAAAATTCTTGTTATAAAAATAATATCGATGTTTTATAAATGAGTTCACCTTGAACAAATATTAGGACTAAATCCATTAAATAATTACAAAAGAGAAACATTTATACAGTGAGTCTTAAAATGCTTACATAATAAATGAGTATCAGAAACTTCACTAAATATTCTTTTTAATAAAATCATATTAATTTAATTTAATAATATTTTAATTATATACAATTGTATATTTATTTTAATAAAAGACTAAGTAATTTATATAGTTAATTTTTGATATAATTATTTAGAACTATTTATAATTTTATTAAATTATTTTAATTTATATAACAATAATGTGATTTTATTGTAAATTACTTTTTGTTTAGCTTTCCTTCAATGCATGTAAATATTTTTGAGACTCAATGTATAAACTACATTGATCATATCAAATAGATAATTATTATTAACAAATAAATGTCATTTTTATAAGATTAAAAAACTGCATTTTACTAGAAACTATTCTTATCAAAAATACTTGACTTAAATAGTACTTAAAACTATTAAACCAAGATTAATCTAGATAAATAATCAAAGTTATGGCCTCTTAAATTTATTCTAGAATTCTCTGTGAAAATAATATTTTCCAAGTTTCTAATAGAATCTAGAGCTGTTTATTGTTTAATCTATTGGTAAATCAAAATTGTAATTGTTCTAGTAATAATGTTACAGGTTGTCCGCAAATGGATGTGAAGTTTCTTAAATAATCATATTAACCATTTTATTAATTGTTGTCATCAAATAGTAGTGTAATATCGCATGTAATGATGTGCGCTCTCATATTAAATGATAATAATAGTTGAGTTATTTAAGAGAAAGTATTACTTTTAATTAAAGTTATTGTATATAAATTAAGTCATTTAATATGAGAAAATTTATAACAATTCACATGAATTATATAAATTCAATTAAATGTCACTCATTTTGATGTTTTGGCTCCAAATTTGTTATTAAATATTTTTCATAATTGACATAACATTTTCGGAGAACGCGTTGCATAAATACTAAAACAGTTGTAATCAAAAACAGATGCACTTCAAACAACAATTGAAAATTAAAACACAATTCACACAAATATAAAAATTAATTAAATTTGTTTTTTTTTAAATTCTACCAGGCCGGGCTAAAGGGGTTTTTCCGAATACTCCTATAGAGAAATACCCCCTAGGATTATGAAGGCTTAATTTAGCGTATATGAACAAATACTAGGCCGGTTTAGGTTTGCTTTGGCTTAAAAATAAATGTTTTGATCAAATCAGCCCATTTAGAAGGAGCTTCTTTGGCTATGCCTTAAATTAACACAAATTTACTTCAAACATTGAAATAAAATTATTAGAATTTTATTTATTGTTTATTTTTAATCACTATTTTTAATAAGAGGTCAAATAATAAGAATATAAAAATATTTCAAAAATAGTTTACTATCATTTCGTATCGTATCTTAATAGAATCATGGCATCATCATAATATAATATAATAAGTTAAATATTAATATTATCTACAGTATGAATAGAAATTGCTTATCCCTTCCTAGAGAGAGGGCATAGAATAGAAGTTAGATGTATTATAAAAAATGTCTATAATCTTTTACCTGCTGTTATCTCATTAGTTTAAGCAATTTTTATTCATAGTGTAGATAATATTAACATATATAAGTACCACAATTATAACAACTGCATTAATATTACCTACTTTTGTGCGTTTTATAAGAGACTGTAATTTAATTAAAATATGAAAATCATTTTATTCTTAAGTTTTTTATGTTTTGCAAATTGTATTCAATGGAAGGACTGCGGAGGAAGCGATGCTCTTTTACGTTACACTGATGTCTCACTGAGCCCTGAGCCAATAATTTATCCAGGTAAACTTTAATAATATTATTCCAGGAAAAGTGTTCTAGCAAAAATAAATATCTAATTCCCTTTAAGATCCAGTTGATGTAACCCTTAACGTTGAGGTCTCGAAAGACATTCCTATAGATAACTTACAGTTGAAAGTTTCAATTGAAAAGACATCCCCGAAGGCAATGCACATACCATGCTTTAATAATTTTGGTTCTTGGTAAATTTTCCATTAGTTTTAACTGGTATTAATTTATTAATTATTATCTTTTGAACAGTACTTATGATTATTGCGATTACTCTAAGAAAAACTCTGACAGTAAAGACCTGTTCGAGGCTTTTGCCAAAATAAATTGCCCCATCAAGGCACAAAAGACCAAGTTCACTTTGACAGGCAGAACAATGCCTAGACTTGGTGAAATATTCGAAAAGGTTATGGAGGTATGCAATATTTAATTAACTAGTTGAAAATATATAATTAATATTTAATAATTTGTATTAAATTAACAGGGTGGATTTGCACTGAATGCCACCTATGTCAATTCCAAAACTGGGCAAGTATATGGATGTGTACAAGCTGATTTTAATGTTAAACTTAAAAGTTAAATATTTGCTTGGTTAGTTCAACGTCATTCATAATAACAATACATGCTTAAATTTAATTAAAATGTTTTCAAAATTATTTTACATATATGCTAGTTTATATTTAAAATAAATTGCTTTTTCGTAATTATCTTGTTTACTTTATTTAACATTCAATAAATAAATAATCTTGGTATAAAAACAAAAGATAATTAACAATCATATTTAGAATATAAGACTTGTTTTGAAACTTTAGCCAATGACTGGAAATATCAAGTTTAATTTTAGCTGAACTATAAAAACAAAGTATACCTTATCTGAAATACTTGTTATTATCTTTCAATTAAGAAATTTTCCGCAATTTTTTAAAGTATTGATAAAAATATTATATTTTTGCAAAATAAATTATAAATAAATTTAAATAATTAAATTATTTTTTATTTTTTTGAGTTTAAACTGAATATGAAAATGAAATAAATTGTTTCATAACGTTTTGTCTCTTATGTCAGTTGTTTTGGAAGAAAGAATAGTTGTGGAATAAATCCATTTATGCCTCGGATTATCTTTTACACAATATTCTATCAAATTATTAATTTGGATGTATGGGAGACAAAGTAGAAATAAAATCAACTAGTTTAAATGTCTAGTTTTAGTAAAACTTTATTTTTATTTTTCAAAAATAATAAAATTATTAAAAATACTAAAAATAAAATTTTATTTTAATAGAAAATCTTATCAAGAATACTTGAATTAAGTAACCCGTTATTTATATTTTAACTAAGATTGTTCTAGATATATTATCTAATTATTGATTTCATATTTATTTAAGGAAATATAAGATAATAATTAATACTTAAATAAGACCACAATTCGTGATATTTATTATTATAAAATCTATATTTCTTTTTGTATTTTTTATAAGAAACTGTAATTAATAAGAAAAAAATGAAAATCATTTTATTCTTAAGTATTATATGTTTTGCAAATTGCCTTAAATGGAAGGATTGCGGAGGACAAGACGCACCCTGGACTTTCACATCCTTGACCTATTCACCTGATCCAATATTATATCCTGGTAAATATATAAACAATAACAATTTAACAAAATATTCATGTAAATTAGATCCGGTTGACGTTAAGTTCGATATCGATATAACCAAAGACATTACATCGGAAGACCTGAAGTTTAAAATAATGTTCACAAAATTGTCCCCTAAAAGAATGGACATACCTTGCATAAATGATATTGGATCATGGTCCGGTTTAATTATTACCTTTTTTAAAAAATATATTGACCATGATAACTCTTTTATAGTACTTATGATTATTGTGATTATGTGAAGAAACACATCGATGGTAATGAGTTGATCGGGGCATTTAGCCATTTACAATGTCCGATTAAGACACAGAAAAAGTCATTTGATTTACCTAAAAGAGAATTACCTAAACTGCCGGAAATATTCGAAAAATTACTCGAGGTATGTTTTATAGTTTAAACGAAAAGTTTAATTTTTAATAATTTATTTTGAACAGGGTCCTTTTGAGTTAAATTCAACTGTCTATGACTCAAAAAGTGGTAAAATTATGAGCTGTCTTAGTCTTCAATTTGATATTAAACTTAAGAATTAATTTCATTTAATAAAATTTACTTGTTTATTTGAATAAATTTAATAAATTCTGTTTAAATTCATATAAATTAAAAATAAAATTAAAATCACTCATAAATAACGTTATTATGTTTTTTGTAATTGTTAAAAATTTATAAAACATACCTTGCTTATCATCATTGTCGAATATTTTTTGCAAAATCAAGATCATTTAACAAAAAAATAATGCACTGCAATTTAATATGAAATAATCTTATCAAGAACACTTGAATCTCTTAAAATATTAAGATTTTATTATTGAATCTAGATAAAATCTCTGTAAAATAGTATTTATTTTAGGATTATAGTATTTTTAAGTGTTTTGAGTATAAACTGAATAAGAAAATGAAAGAAATTAACGTTTTATCTCTTATGTCAGTTGTTTTCTAAGAAAGAATTGGTGTGGTTTATACCCTTACATTTATGCCTCGGATTATCTTTTACACAATATTCTATCAAATTATTAATTTGGATGTATGAGATATATTCAGTAGAAATAAAATCAACTAGTTTAAATGCCTAGTTTTAGTAAAACTTTATTTTTATTTTTCAAAAATAATAAAATTATTAAAAATACTAAATTTTATTTCAATAGAAAATCTTATCAAGAATACTTGAATTAAGTAACCCGTTATTTATATTTTATCTGAGATTATTCTAGATATATTATCTAATTATTGATTTTATATATTTTAAAGAAAATATAAGATAATAATTAATACTTAAATAAGACCACAATTCGTGACATTTATTATTATAAAATCTATATTTCTTTTTGTATTTTTTTATAAGAGACTGTAATTAATTAGAAAAAAATGAAAATCATTTTATTCTTAAGTATTATATGTTTTGCAAATTGTCTTAAATGGAGAGACTGCGGAGAACCAGACGGACACTGGCATTTTACATCCTTTTCCTTTTTACCTGATCCAATATTATATCCTGGTAAATATATAAACAATAACAATTTAACATAATATTCATGTAAATTAGATCCGGTTGACGCTAAGTACGATTTCGATATAACCAAAGACATTCCATCGGAGGACCTGAAGTTAAAATTAAGGCTCACAAAATTGTCCCCTAAAAGAATGGACATACCTTGCATTAATGATATGGGATCATGGTCTGGTTTAATTATGACCTTTTTAAAAAAATATATTGACCATGATAACTCCTTTATAGTACTTATGATTATTGTGATTTTGTAAAGAAACACATCGATAGTAATGATTTGATCGGGGCATTTAGCAATGTTCAATGTCCGGTTAAGGCACAGAAAAAGTCCATAGATTTACCTAACAGAGTTTTACCTAAAGTGCCGGAAATATTCGACAAATTATTCGAGGTATGTTTTATATTATTAATAGTTTAATCAAAAAGTTTAATTTTTAATAATTTATTTTGAACAGGGTCCTTTTGAGTTAAATTCAACTGTCTATGATTCAAAAAGTGGTAAAATTATTAATTGTATTTATCTTCAATTAGATATTAAACTTAAGAATTAATTTTATTTAATAAGTTTAACTTGTTTATTTGAATAACTTTAATGAATTCTGTTTAAATTCATATAAATTAAAAATAAAATTAAAATTATTCATAAATAAACTTATTATGTTTGTTGTTATTGTTAGAAAATTTATCAAACATACCTTGCTTATAATTAGGGATATGAATATTTAAAATGCGCGCTTAAAATAATAGCAAGCAATAGGCCAGAAATTTTTCAATATAAGTTTAATTGAGTTTTGACCATGAAACAACGTTTAGCAAGGATGAATCATTTTAATACAACTAATTATTAAAGGGTTTAGCTTTTG
>JAQFZM010001344.1:0-19065 GCA_034695785.1 Galumna obvia | reverse complement strand
TTAAGGGGAACAACTGTTTTATAGGTGTCTACCCCTGGGTCTGGCATTGAGCGCAGACTTTCATACGGCCTATAAAAATTTTAGAAAATCTTGAAAGAGTTGGTCTGTGACTATGTTTTTTGCAAATGTCCCGAAATTTTTAAGATCACGTGACAAAATATAAAATTTATTAAACACCCAAAAGAGTACACAAAACATAATTTTCTAATCAGTAATAAATATTTTGAATTTGATAAAAAATAATACATTTATAGTTGAAGTAAAAAAATATTTTTTTAAATTTGACACACTGTAATAAAATCTGCAATTTATTTGATTAGAATATCTTTTATAATTTTCATAATCAATTTTTAAAACTCTTTAAAACTGCTCTTTATTCCGCACCCTGTAAAAACTTATGGAAAGATATATTTACCAAAATATACTGCACAAATAATAAAATTTTTATGTCAAAAGTCGGTGAAACGAAAAAATGAGATAAAACTAAGAGAATTTCAAACGACTCACAACTATTTATATTAGAGTTTAGATTTAATTCTTTTTGTGAATGAAATGAATTAAAGTTTAAATAAATTGAGAGTTATTAAAAAATACTGTAATTAAATTTCTAAAGAATTAATTATTTTTATTTAATATTGAAATTATTATTTAAAATATTTTTATATTTTTTAAATAAAATAAAAAATATAATAAATTATAATTATATGAAATATTTTATTTATATTAATATAACCGAAACAAAAATATTTATAGGAATTGCAAGGAGATAAAAAGGAAACAATTTTAAAACAATCTTTTAAACTTTTATGATATTTATTAAATAATAAAAAGCAAAAGTTATATCTTAAACACTTATTTGTATAAAATTAAACAAGATTTTATCAAATTTATTATTATAATATAATTATTACAACATTTATTTGATATAACATTAATGAAGTTATTTATTGTATATTCTTATATTTATTGAATAGAAATTTATTTCATGATATAGTTATATTTCAGTTTTCCGACATAAAAATATAAAAATAATTATTTAAATTTTAATATTTTTTTATTAGTTTAAATAATTTTTATTTTTGAATTATAACAAAAATTCTAAATAAAATCTATATTCTAAAAATATACTAAAAGAATAGAAATACTAGTTATTTGCAATTAAATTCTACATTATTCTAAAGATTTTATTAATTCATCAAATTGTTTTTGAAAATCAATGGTATTATATTTAGCAACTGAAGTGTTTACCGCAGTATTTGAAATATCAATTTTCATTAAACTATTGTTTTGAAAAAAATTTGGTAATTCATCAAAATTTGAACTAATTCCAGTTGAACCAAATCCTTTGTCGCCTCTATCAGTTGAAACTAGTTTAACTGGGTCAATAACACCTAAAATATAAAATTAGAAATTAAAAATCTATAGGAAAAATAAAATTTATAATTTCCTAAAAAACTTATGCCAAATCTTTCGGCTAAACCAAATCTTCCAAAAATTATTCCACAGAAATTTATCGGAATCGCAAAAAATAGACCAGTTTTAACTTTAATTCTTTGAAATGGTTGGATAATATAATCTCCATTCGGCGGAGAATCAATTCCAGCACATGATTTATTTTGTATTTGTTTACAAATTCTTGAATCCACTCGCGAATAACGAAGTATATTATTTGCTGAAACTTGTAAAAAATTAAAATTATAAAATAATTAATTTTACTTCCTAGGAAATAAGGAATTAATTTAACATTATTTGAAAAAATTAAAGACCCCAAATTATCGTCTTTGTTTATTGATGATTTATTCATACTTTTTGGAATTCCAAATGTGATTTTATAGTTTCCATCATGTGGTAAACCGACTAAAATTTTTCCATTCTTTAAACTTTTATGTATGCTCCATTATCTTCTAAATGAACTGATTTTAAATAACAGATTATACCAAATGGTATATTTATTTAAACAAATGTAGGAAAATAATTGATATCTTTAGAGATATCTTTCCCATTAAATGGAAAAAACAAATTATAAATGAATTATTTTCAATTTGGCTCACAAATCGAGGTTGGTATGCGTTGTCTGCTAAAAGCAGAAAAGGTATTTCAATTTGCTTTCCATCAGAAAGTCATTTGAATTACTTTCAGTTTTACATTCAATTCATACTTATTTAAAATACCCTGAATTTTGAAATTTCTCTAATTTAATTGAATTAAAAAATTTTCAAAACGTTTAAAATTATAAATATAATAAAAATAATAAAAATGTTTAAACTAAAATTTATTATTTTTTGTAAATAAATTGATACGAATGATATTGAAATTCCCTAACATTAATAAAATATAAGATTAAACTTGACATTGAGTAATAGATAAATAATAATAAAAAAGTACGATTTAGCAAAAAAGAAAGAAAAAGAAAATTTTATTAGATTAATAGATAGCGAGGAGAGAGAGAGGAGGGAGAGAAAAGAGAGGAGAGGGAGAGAGGACCTGGGAGGATAGGGAGGGTAAGGGAAAAATGAAAAAGAGGGAGAGAAAGAAGAGGGAAAATAAAGAGAGGAGAGGGAAAGAGGATTGGGGAGGAAATGGAAGATAAGGGAAGAAAAGAAAGAAAGAGAGGCAGAGAGAGAGAGAAAGAGAGAGAGAGAGAATAACAAATTTATAATAGAATAATTTACCCGAAAAAGAGATTATAACATTTTATAATAGAAAAAATTTAAAGCAAAATGGGATAATAATAAATTTTATAAGATTAGTTTGTGATAAAGAAAAATTAAGAGCGAGAGAGATTGAGGGGAGATTGAGTAACAATTGATGAAATAAATTTTACTTGCTTATATATTGCTATCAAATTTATGATAAAGAAATTAATTTTAACTAATTTGTTTATTATTAATTTATAAAAAATCAAAATTCTATTTCTAAATTCATGGGAAAATTTCCTTTTGAATAAATTTCTTTAATAAATTATCATTAAGTATTTTGACATTAATGAAAGATATTTATTCATATGAATTCTGGCAAATAAATCTGTTTATTTTCTAAGAAAAAATTTTCAGTTTATTTTGACAAACTGTTTTATAAAAAAAATAAAAATTAAAGATAATTAGAGATATAATTTTCATCTAAAGAGCTGTATTTTGCACAACAAATCACCACAAAAATGGAAGACAACGAATATGAGATCAGTTCTGACAACGAGAATTCCGATAACGAATCAGTGGTAGAAAAGAATTCCAAAACGAAGCATTTGAAGCAAACGAAAAATACTCTTGCTACAAAAAGAACCAAAAAAGAGTAATTTTTATTTTTTAAATTTTTATATATATAAATGGCCTTAAAAAGCTCCGACAAATTCAATGGCAAATCCGGATCCTTATAAATTTTAAAATCCAATTTTGATGTCAAGGATCATATCTTCATAGGAAATAATATGAGTATTATAATTTGAAATTTTAATTTATAAAAATTAATTCGAATTATAATACTCACCAGGATGCGATTGTCTTAACAAAATCAGGAAGCTTTAGTTTCTCAAAATATTCGTCAACAAAACAACAAGATTAACCAAATTTTTATTTTACCCATGTTAGAGGCCACAGTCGGTTAACCGATTTCGGGAAAAACCGAAAAAACCCGAAACCGATTCGGGTTTTTTCGGTTTCGGATTTCATTTTAAACCGTCGGGCCGTTTCGGGTTTTTGAGTAAAGTCTTTCGGGTCTGCGGTCTTTTTCGGGTTTTTTTTATTTTATAAAATTTTACAAAATTTGTAAAGTTTTTATGAAAAAAAATTATTAAAAATATTTTCAATTTTGAAAATTAAGTATTAATTTTAAATATTAAACATTTATTATCATTTAATTAAATATTGTTTTTAAAACGTTCAGTTATATAAGGTATAGATTAACATTATATTTTATTTCAAATAATTTTATTAGTAAAAAAATTAACCTTATTATAATATAAATTTATGATGGTTATTTTGATTTGTCCAAGAATCACTTGAATAGGATAATTACTTAAATACAATTAATTGAATTTTATTTTGAAAATATTTTCCTAAATTCTGTGATAGGTAGAACTAGCTTTCAAATTTTGCAAAGAATCCAAAAGTAAAAGGAACTTTAAATTTTGTCGACTCATTTTGAGAAAATATTTCTTCAAATTATGTAAAAATTTACACAAATTATAGTTAAATACATTTAACTTAGTATTATATATACAAATTATGTATATTCTTAACTAAATACTGAATTAAAAATTTCGGGTTTTTTCGGGCTTTTTAGGGTTTTTTTCAAATTATAGTTTCGGGTTCGGGCCGGTTAGGGTTTTATGATTTAGGTTCGGGCCGGTTTCGGGTTTAAAAATTCCTCTAACTGTGGGCTCTAATTAGAATGACTCTAAAGTCAGCGTAACGTTGAAACGAAAAACATTGGAATCCATATTGCATAACATAAATGACTTCATTTAATGATTTCATATTGAATATAGGTACTGTTTGTTAGAATGGGATTAACGGTACAATATGGCGTCCAATGTTTTTCGTCTCAACGTTATGCTTACTTTAACTAATGATTTTTAGTAATGAATATTTTATTGAAAAGAGAAATGACTCAAAAATTTGAAATCGTTGCTAAACTTACAGCAAATCTCATAATTCTGTCCGCGATTCTCAAAACAATGTCCTCATGCTCAAAACAATGTCATTTGAGCTCTTTTTCTATTGAACTTAAGTAATGTAATATTGTATTTGAAAAGTAATAGATGTAGTTTTGGCGGACTTTAAAACAATTATAAAAAACACTTTGTTTTCAATGTTTTCATTCTTAAACTAAAAATTCTAAAATAGAAGCCGCAGTAGAGCCGGTTTCGGGTTTTATTTTTAAAATTTCGGGTTTTTTCGGGTTTTCTGATTTTATTTTTCCGGTTTCGGGTCTTAAAAGTGGGCCAGACTTTGGGCTCTAATCTAAAACATTATTTTCAGTTCAACAGAAAAAGAGCTCAAATGACATTGTTTTGCGCATTGCTGAAATTGTTTTAAGCTTGAGGACATTCTTTTGATCTTCGAAGATATAGTTTTGAGCAACGCGGACCTTCTTTAGAGATTTGCTATATTTATTTATTCACACCTTTTTATATTTATACGCCTAATTGCAACAAAAACAATTAAAAATTGTATTTGTTGCAAATTATCAACAAGGTGTATAATATTCTATTTAAATCAAATTTTAAAATATTAAATAAATACCCAATTTTAGGTCTAAATATTTTATTAATGTTTAGTTATAAAGATTTAATTATAAAAATTATTTCTATTTTTAATAATTATTTTTATTATAAAAGTATTTGATTTACTTTAAGATTTAGTTTAAAACAAAGACATAAATGTATTTAAATCATAAGAACTCTATAATAAATGTATTAATAAAATTAGTGCTCAAATTGTAAGTCATATTATATGAGTCTCATATATTTATTAGTAAAGTGTCGTTGATTTTAAAATGATTCATGCTCATTATTTTAATCATTTTCTATGTTCTTTAAATCGGTCGGATAGTTTTGAGAAAAATTCAGCCCCTCTACCTAAATTAGCAAGTTGTTCTCTGGATAGATTCCTATCAAAACCATGCGGTCCTCTCCTATGTCTGTGTGAACCTCTCCAAAAGTATGGCTCAGTTTGTGTTTCATCTGATCGTTGAAAGGCCTCAATAGTAAGTCTTCCGAAATTAACTTCAATAAACTGATGATTAAATGAATTTAAAATAACGACCGGAGAGGAGGATATGTACACAATTAGAGTCCAAATGCGACCACTTTTTTCAATTAATTTATTTGTAATAAAATTCGCCAATTCTTTGAAATCATTGCATTGATTGATACCATCCCTACAATAACTAATAAAAGTGGGAATAATTGACTCATCAAACATTTGACTTATTTTCTTTATATTATGCGAATATGTCCTTGCTAGTGTCAGTTCTTCTTCCTTTAAACAATAATTTTAAAATATTTTTAAATATGGCTTATAAATGCATCTAGTTCAAGGGTATCAAAATAGTCACAGGGGGTGAAATATTTTATCATACTTACTGAATGAGCTAGCCATAATGTTTAATAATCAAGATCTAAGTTCAAATTGAACGTAACATTATTTTGCAAGTTTATTGCAAAATTCACGTAATTTTAGTGTAATTTTAGTCCTTTCTTTTAAATTTAATATAATGTTATATATGAATAGGTTTAATGGTTTAATGAACTAATTTACGTCACATACGCACTAAAAGTGGCTAAAAAGTGACTTTATTTGGACCCTTGTTTTAAACTATTGGTTAAAATTCAATTTTATTCTATAAATAATGAAATTAAATTTTATATATTTCAATAGTGAAAGACTGTACTAGGTACTATTTTCATTTTAAAAGAATCAAGTTTAGGGAAATCATAAATGATTTTAATATTAGATTTGAAACGAATAGAAATTTTGAATCCCTTATCGAAAGAAATATATTTCTAGAAATCAGTAGTTATTCAATATTTTGAAGATTTGTCGACGAAATCTATTTTCATATGAATTTTAGGTTATATTTTTGGAGAAATCAATTCAATTGAATTTGAATTAACTCTTTGTTATTCTGTGAAGAATCTCAAACGACAGCATTTCAAAAGCATCAGAAAAATGTTGACTGAGCAAAGCAAAGATGAGCAAAGATCATCTTGATCAATTTACTTAACATTTCAAATTTCTTAACATTTCTTCTCCTAAACTCTAAATTTATTTTTGAAGCGCTTTTTAACACTAAGAAAGTATTGGAAGTATAGAACTAATGACCAAAATAGTGATGTTTTATGTGATAAATGATTGGACATAAAAATAAACTTGAATTTTGTATTTACGCCAATGGTTTAGGACCGAAGACATTCCCAAATTATTTCACTTCAGAGACTTAATTATGTGATATAAGTAGAGGCAAAAGATTATGTACTTTATATCATCTTTCATTCTATGGCACAGAATATGGGCTGAAGCAAACATTACGAGTCTTATTCTGTCTTATTCTGTCAGTGGTTCAATAAATATGCCAATAAGTTATGAGTGCCGGAGGGCTAACATTTATAAACCAAAGGATGATTTAGAAAAATAAAGTAATATTAGAAAAATCCATTCTCTCCTTTTGGAAGATCTCTTTCTTAATTTCATTCTTAGAGTACAGGTTTTGAATATTGTGCCCAAAAACTCAATTTCCAGTCAGAGCTGAAGTAAAAGGAAATGGTTTGATCGAAAAGAGACTATTCCCAAGTGATAGTGAGTTACTTTTCAAATGGAGTTTCTTTCTTTTTGGTTCGTCCTATTTATTAATTCCATCCATTTCTGACTGCCTGTGCCATCAATTGCATAGTAGTGCCGATCAAAATAAATACAATTGTTATAAGAATTCGCTTTTGCATAACACTATATTATTGAAGACATATTTCAGATCAGACCAGACATTCCCTTTCATTCCAACTGTATATCGAAGTCGACAAATATATATATAAAGCAATAAATAAAAGTATTTTCAAACTGACGTTTACTTAAGTACCGATTTATATGAATTTTTTTACTTAAATCTTATGATTTAAAACAAAAACACTATTTTTTAAGAAATTTCTGACAAAAATAATGAAATTTCAATCTTAAAGCAATGGAACGCATACATACACACAAATACACACACATTCACTCACATACACTCACTCACACACATACATAGCATACACAGCACTAACACATCTATATTCTAATGGATTTGTGCCACAATTTATCAAATATTTCTTATTCCAAACCAGAGTAATATTCAAAGAGATGTCCACTTGGAATAAATTGAAAGAGTTTTGCTTTACTCACTTGACTTGAAATTGGATTTCAAGTAAAACTTTATAGAAGGGGTCAAACATTATATTAAACTTTTTGAATGGAATAATCGATTGATTGCATATTTATTTTGTCGATTAAAATAAAAGCTTTTCTTTCGATGATTTGAATAAATTTATTTTTGAAATTTTTATTTTATTTATTTGAAAGTAAGAAATGACAAAAAGAGTGACAACATTGAAAAAAAAGAACATTTAAGGAATGAATCCATAAAAAGAAATGAATAAAACGTTGGATCGCTTGGAAACAGAACTGATTGATCCCATTCTCAAAGAATAGAGAATTCATCGAAAAATGTATAATCCAGAGATGGTCATTAGGGGAGTACCAATTCATTCAGAAGCAAAATATATTCAACAAAATCTCTTTTGAAAAATGTTGTGATAAGTCTCTCCTCAGGAGTTTTAAAACATAATTTAAAGAATTAAAAATGGAGTTCATTATAATAATTTCAATTTAAGGCCAAAAAACCACAATTTTTATTCTTTTTAACAATTTTGAATCATGGATAAAAATAAATTTTTAAAAATTCATAACCTTTATTAAAAACGATCTATCACATTTTTATGGAATTCATTCCCTGAAAAATTGGCTCTGAGGTCGAAATCCAAAATCTTGCCACTGAGTCCTCGACCATCTCTACTCTAACTATAAAAGAGGGGATTTATAGACAGGGGATTAATAAATAACATACAAAAGTGAACCAATGAAAGAGAGAGAGAGAGAGAGAGAGAGAGAGAGAGAGAGAGAGAGAGAGACCGATCTTTATTTTGTATTTGGAATTCGATAACTTATAACTCTTGAGTTGAGTTACATTCTTTCGATCCGATTATTATAAACATAACTGTTATATGAAATACACGAAAATAAGAGATATTTTTGTTGATAAGAAAAGTGTAGTCAATGCTAAGCAAAACATCTCCCTATCATTGGACTCACTTTTCTTTTCATAACTCAATTATTAGAAATATTTTTATAATTGAATGATATCTTACTTTTAATTTGATTGAATAATTAAATCTGTATTTATTCAGTTAATTATAAATTAAGTAGGAAGGTAAATTTACGTTAATTGCAATTTTGTTTTAAAATTCAAAAGAAAAGACTATTTGACTGAAAAGGACTGGAATTGTGTCTCTAATTTGAGAAGATTTGAAAAATAATTTTTAATTAAAAATATTGATTTCGACATTAAATGGAATTATGTTTCAATTATTAGAGGGATTTGTATTAGAAAAAAAAGAAAAGGATATTATTATTATTGAAACAAATCCGTTGTTTATTATATACTGAATTGAATAGAATCGGAGAATATATTTTATCTGAGATAAGCTTCTTATGAAAACCACCGCTGTTTGAAGAGATGGCCAACAATTTCTCAATTCTATTATTAGTGGATATTCTGTTAAACTGAATAACAGAGAACAGACATTGGCAGCGATTCTCTCATTCTGTGCTCTAAACTAAAAGTACATTTACATCGAATCTCTCAGAATATTATTTTGAGTAAAAGTTGGAGAGAATGGTTGCATCGAATGCCTTCCCCTCGTTATTATCGATCCAAGAGTTGTATTTTTACGTAATTCGTATTTTTGTGTCGAAACACAACGGCTCTACTGATGTGCTCTTCCATTCTCTCCACTCGAGAGTATATATTGGGTTATATATATTAGACATCAGTGGTAGCGATCCGTTCGACTTATTTTCAAAATATTATCACTGACTGCACAGTCAGACCACTGATACTAATGTCATACTTAATGTTTTCTAAAATTATATAATAAAACAAATAATCTCTTTATCAACAAAATTGAAGATTCACTAAATGTCGACTCAAACGACTCAATGGACTCAATGGTCTGACAAACATTTTCAGGTAATATTTGATTAAATTAATTATTTAATTACTTATTCAATATTTATAAATATTTTGTCCAAATGATGGAAAATCAATTAGTCTTTCACGACATCCAAATCCAATTAAATCTCTCCAATGAATAGACTCTTATATTATATTATATTATATAATATCAGAGGAGTTAACATAAAAACAAAAGTTCAGTCAATTCTAGTTAAACAAATGAACGTAATTTTCTCAAAATCAATGGTTCACAACAAACAACCATACTCATTTTCATAATTTCCTAATCGATTATTAGAATGACCAAGCTAAACAAATTACAAATTAATTAACTCTAAAATACAATTTTATTATTATTAATAATCGATTAAAACCAAAAGTTTGTATTTATTAATACAATTGTTGTAATACTTTCTTTATTTTTGATTTTTGTGTCCATTTCTTGACCGATGAATGAAAGCAAAGCTGTTTGTGTTTAATATTTCCGTCGCTCAGAATATGTAATACTATTTGTTCCATAAATTATATTTATGTGAATATCAATATTTGTCTGAACAGTATTTACAGAGCTTTCACTCATTTCGATTGGCCTTAAGATAAATGTATTGGATATTAGGTTCGGATATACTATAAATCCAATTAAAATATTTCTGATTATTATTATTATTATTATTATTATTATTGCTTTGATATAATCCTCTAATGGATATAATTTATATTTTTCTTAATCTATTGAATCACTTTCTTTGAAAAACTAAATGGTTTTTACAAAAAATAGTGAATAAACCAAATATTTTATTATTTGAATTAATTGGAATTTCTTTATTTAGGGAATGTGCTCTTGGATAGTATTGACAGCGAAAACAATCTGGTAAAATTGAATTCAATTGTTTCAATGGCTGACATTTGTGCTCAGAATATTGATTGGCTCACTTTAAGGCTAAATTATAAGATTCTAAATAAGTTATATGTTAAATGACCAAGAGCTTATATTTAAGATAAACCGAGAGAATAAATGATGAATTTTATTGTTATTATTATTAGTTTATAAATAGGTGTCACATATTTTCAGTGCATCAAAGCCTAGGGTTTACCCAAAAAGTGATTCTTTGTAACATTGATTCAAAGCAAATGACAAAATACATAAACTAATCAAAGATAAAGAGAAGCGATGAGTTTAAACCCAGAATTCAATGTATTTAAAGATGGATTAATGGCTTTTGCATCAGAAGATGTATTTATCAGTATTTGGAAAAAGTGCGGCAATTATTGCAATCGAGTGACAGTCTATTAATACTTTTGGTCACTGTTTTAGTCATAGAAATCGAGTTCTTATAAGAGAAATAGAATACGAGTGAAGCCAAACATGTTTTTGCATTAGATTTTAATATAATATAATATATATGGCATTTGAGGCATATATTTATTGAAAGGTGCAAAAAATGTCGATTCACACGCCATTCACCAGTTGTGGTACTGCTGGCGCTGGTGGTAGTCTTTGGAATTAAGAGGGCATCGCAACAAAGCCATCGTTTTGAGGGAAGGAGTGGCACAAAACGTATAAATCGATAATAGATTCTGAGTGTCTATTCGGTGTAAAATTGTCTCATATACGCAAGTCTCGGTCCAACGGTGTGGGCGAACACTACTTCTCTATTGTTCTCTCTCTCCCTCTCTTTTACCGATAAACGCAAGCGTAGAAACACCGCTTTGCAATTGTCGAAGAGAGCCATGAAGAACATCAAAACTACACCATTAGGTACCCATAAAGACAATCATTTCATTTCATATGAACCGGCACTCCTTTTGGCCGCTTCTGTCCATAATTCTCAAAAGAGAACACGACTGGGGAATGACTGCTTGACATCGAAGTCATCATTTATTTGCTGGCAGTGGTATCGGATGTGTCGACCAAATGTTGTGTCGAAATATATTTTCTATTATAATAACGTCTGGAATCGAATTTAGGCATCGATTCTAACAATTATTTTACGTCGGAATAGCAGTAGATTTGATGGCCGTTTCAATACTCCCAACTCTCCCAACACTCTAATCATTCGTCGAATTACTTCTATCGAAGTCTGTGTTCAGCGCTCGACACAAATATTGAAAGGCATTTGAGTCTTACTTTTACTAAATTGAGTCCAGAATCACAATGAATTCAAGCCTACGATTCATAATATCACTGAAGAAGAGGTTTCCATCGCTTTGCGGCACTCCTTATGGGAGACGTCAGACAACACATACCTATCGATGACTCAGATAAGCGTTTTTAAGACCCTTTCCGGATAAAAAGTCTATTTAAGATGACTCGAATCGACTAATAAATGGTAGAAAATATAAAAAGAGGAAAAAATTGAGGAAAAAAGGTTAGTCTTATCGTATAGTCATATCGCTATCTGTGTAACCATTTTTTCCAAAAAAAAATGAATCAAAAGTCTCGACTGTTTTTGTTGTTGTGATGTGTTTTTCAATAATTGCTCGTATATTTCCATCTGATATAAATCATATGAGACAATACTTTTTTTGTCATTCTGTGTTCAGCCACTACTATATCCAACAGAACATTATTCCAATGCTCTCGATATAGGGTGCGGCAAATGCCTGATCGCTGAATGAGTCACTGACTGCCACTCTGTCTGCTATGTTCTCATCGCTTTTGTATTTTGCTATATATGTTCTCTCTCTCTCTCTCTCTCTCTCTCTCTCTCTCTCTCTCTCTCTCTCCATTCTCCCTCTCTGTGTCTCTCCTTTTAATATAAAAGCCATACTATTGAATGACAATAAGTTGGGTACTCCGGGTGTATAACATTAAGCAATGCTCTAAACGTAGGACTAATGTTTGTTAATTCAATGTTCAGACGGTGTGTAAAACAGTTCTGCATTTTCTTTCCCATCAGTTGCCCAACGAATTAGTGCCAAATATTTCGCTAATTTGTTATAACATTTTGTCAATTAATATAAGTTTTGTTCGTAAAATATGATTCTCTCAATTACTTAAATCTCGATTTTGATTCCAATACATTCCATTCCATTGATTTCTAAGTTTCTACAAAAAAAAACTATTAAACATCTAATTTGAAGAGCAAATATGCTTGGTTAATTTGTTTACAATTGAATTTCGATTAAACAAATCACTTTTACCTTCAATATATATTCAGTAAAATCACAATAATATAAAGTTTTTACAATATTTCATAAATATTTAATATTTCCTTTGATTTTAATTTTTAAAAAATTGAAACTTTTATTCATATTTATTAAGAGATATTCAAAAGTAAAGATATTTAACAATAATTTTAAAATTAATCGAATTTTTTAATTTTCTAAAATTATTTATTATTTCGAGTATTTATCAATAACTTGAAGTAAATTCTTAATATTGTAAGCTAGCAAAATATTAAAATAGGTTATTTTAAATAATTATCTAGTGACTATTTTGAAAATCTTTTAGTCCTTACATATAACCAAAAATCAAAATTCGATAAAAAGGAAATCATTTTTTTTGCATGTCTTTCACTATTAGGACTAAAATAAAGGAATTGAATCATTGCTTAACTCAGATAAGAAAGGAATCAAAAATCAGATAAAGAAAAGAAAAACGACATTCAATTCAATTCTAATATTACTGTCATTTTTCATAGTTTAACTTTAAAAAGAGATTTGATCTTGCTATCTATTTAAACATAATCAACACTAAGGACTTCTATTTGGAGAGAGGGAGAGAGAGAGAGAGAGAGAGAGAGAGAGAGAGAGAGAGAGAGAGAGAGGGAGGGGGAGAGAGAGAGAGAGAGAGAGAGATTTATGGAGTATAATAAAAATATATTATTTTAATTAAAATTTATAAGATATCCAAGCTTAGTTTTAATAAATGTATAATAATAACATGATAAATCCATTTATCATGTAATGAAAGAGTTGTGTTCATTATATTTATTTATAATAATTGAAAAATATTGACTTCAAATTTATTTTAAATCAATTGATTCCTATTTTTATTGATTTCTTATAAAATATTTATAATAAGAAATCAAAAATAGATATTGAGGTTATAATAGGTATTATATCTAGTTATTATCCAAGAATGTATCATTAAGATACATTAATTTTATATATAATTTCAGATTAAAATAATGTAAACTTAAATTTGAGAAAATTTGATGAATTAATTCATTTTATTCTATAAGAAATTAATTTTGGATAATATTTGAAAAATATTGACACAAAATATTTGACGTTTGATATGCTTTTGTCGATAATTTATTGATAAATCTTCACAAAAGCCATACATTTGTGTCGATCAATAAGTTTAGCAAAAATTATAGTTCAAAATACAAATACAATATTATTTTTATATACTATTAGAAAATATTAAGCAATTATAGCGATGTATATATATATAATATATGTATACATACATTTATACGTGAAATATATAACAATTATATTCAAATGTCATACAATGACCAGTCTTTCTCTCTGTCACGCAATGAGAGCCGTCACGTGAAGACAGAGTCTCGATATGAACACCGATTTTAACTGATTTTAATCTTATCTTTATATCAACCAAAACAACAAAAATTATAATTCTTTTCTTGACTTTAAATTAAATGACTGCTCCTTTTTATTGGTTCCCCTTGGTTATTCTTTTTTGAATAAATTATCTATTCTTTAGTAAAATACATCAGAAAATATTTTTAAGTATTAATACATAATTTAATGAATAATATTTATTTATTACTCATTCTTTTAATAAATAATTATTTTATTGAACAAACATTTAATTTGAAACGAAAAATGAGTTTCAAATTTTAGTAAATAAACGCAGAGATCGACCAAAATATGAAATTTCATTCACTTTTAAGTTTAACTTTTTTTTCAATTAGAAAATTAGTTTTCGTTTGGAAAAAAAGACAAAAAAATAGATATTTTTGGAATATTTATTTGATTCGTGAACTGGGAATGGAATGGAATGGGTGTGGAATCAGTGAAAGTAATGTATTGATCTAAGGTTTAATATATCGAAAATAATTGTCTAAAAAATAGTAGCGCTCACTAAAAATGTTGAGAACTACTCGTATATATTTTAAGCCCTCTCTTTGTAATATGAGGTGCGGTCCAAACGGACGGGACTTTGAAGTGAGAGACGGTTTAGTAAACGAATGTGAAAGTTGTCTGAACACAGGATAGAGAAGAGGCAGGAAAAAACAAAATTCACTTTCTTTTATAGTAACCGTTTGTCCCATTCATTCACTTCAAGTCATACTTTAGTTAGTATTGAATATTGATATTAAATTCAGTATTTGGACACAAATGACTCCAGTTTTTGAGTCACTCTTTAATTAATTTTTCTTTTAATTAATAATAATTTGTATGACTTATAATAAATTAATTGATAATAAGATTATTGTCCTTCGATACCGATAGTGATAGTACTCACTGTTAATCATTTTTATTAATTTTGATGAAATAAATATTTTATAATATGAGAGAATTTTTAGTTTTTCAAAGCGATCATCAATTAATCCATTGTTTTGACGAAAGAGGTTCTCATCGATAATCGCTGGAAATTAGTTATTGATTCGTGTATTGCGTTTACAGACATTTGAATTAAAGTTTAGTTTTTGCACAAATATTGCGCTCTTTTAGGACAGTATGTGTTGTGTATTGTCTATCGTTTCGGTGATCACTCACACATAGTATATGAGACATACAATGAGCCCAACCATTACCACCTGCTTATTTCTTCCCCCTCTTTGAGTATATATAAGCTTTGGTATATATTTAGGGGTAAAACATACGAACAGAATAATGAAGAATAGCTGCAATAATGAGTGAATGAGCGTAAAAGAACAGAACAGACAGATTTAGCCTTAGAGGGAGTCAGACGGCTGCCAGTGTTTTGCATAGCAGTGGCGCGTATATGTGGTACGTGCAAAGCACACTACAACGCGCATACATACTCATTGATAGTTGTGCTCATATTAACCCCCCTCTCCGGGTTTCGAACTATCCAAAGGTAACATAGCATGTATTGCATGAACACATCAACACATGGCTCTATACAAACCCTACTAATTCTATGTGGATGTTCTCTCTCTCTCTCTCTCTCTCTCTCTCCCTCCCTCTCTCTCTCTTATATACTCTCGCACTGAATCTCTTGGCTAAAGATCTGGCAAAATGTAAATTTTTAAGTGCCGTTCAATTTATAATAACAATACTTTTGGTTGAGTTCCCCTTCAAAAGGCTGTAGTCTCGACCTTATTTGAAGCTTCTTTTTGCAGAAATAGTGGCGGTTCTCTCCCGACAGTACTCTAGTGTTGGTCCGTTCGCCACGTGTTGGCGCGTGTTTTGCCGAATCTATGAACTAATACGTCATATAGTCTTTCATATTATATGAAACTCAACGGAATCCCTCCTCAAAGTAAATGAACAGCGAATAAGCCTCCGAACAGAGCACTGGTGAGAAACACAGAATAAATTCAAAGGTAATTCTGACTGTCAATGAAGCCAAACATTTTTATGAATGTGCAGATCGTTTGAATTCTTGTCCTCTAAATAAGGGGTCACTCACTCTGATTCTCACTTTTGCCTGTTTTTAAAGCATTTATATGTGTTTTTGTCTCATATGTTTCCATATATATTGTCGTCTCTCACTTATGTTCCTCTCATTTACGATAAACTCAACCGTTTGTGACTAAAATATGACGAAAAGTAAGTCTGAAAATCATATCAATATTACTTTATTGCAAACTTTACTCTCACGACAAACAAATGGTCTGAAAGAATATATTGACTGATATTTAGTCGTAAAGTATTTTATATAATATTTCTTTGAAATGTTGTGTCGTTTCTTAAATTCAATTATTGATATTTTGATCTCATTTTATGTTCGCCTTTCGAAACAAATTATGAAATGTTGTTTGAAGTGCCACTAATCGTACATTAGAGCCAACATTTTGTCCTCTCGTCTAAACTTTTACAATAAATTGTGGCAAAACTTATATTAATTGAGGCCTCAATTCGTGCTTATATTCAATTAATTCTATTGTTATTATCAGTCATTATGGCTAACAAAACATAAAGAGTAAGGTAAATCTATAAATTCCTTATTTTCTTATGTATTAAATATTGTGATTATTTTTGGCTCAATTTTTGCAAATTTATTAATACTTTTAATACTATTAATACAAAATTATTAATATTTATAAGAATTAAAAATTGTTTTATGAGTACTTTCTTATAAATAACTGAAATGTTTGAGTATTGTTTGACTCTATATTTAAGTATCCATTAATTAGTTTTATAATTTATAATTGATTGGAAAAAATTTTCTATTCATTAGTTTTCTATGTGAGCATGGTCATAATTTCAGGTTCATTGCCATTATTGCCATCACTTGAAAGTCTGTATTATAAGTAACTATAAGTTGATTGTATGGTCAGAGCAGAGCATAATTTATTCAAACATTAAATTATTGGATACATAATTGGGACCATTGACCGACTGTTGCTTTGCTTCGATGTCTGTCTGCCTGTCGATCATCTGTGGGTCTGTCATATGTCGTTGTGTGAGAACTGAACCAAATAGAAACTACTTTTCATTCATTGCTTTTGTATTCATAAAAATTATTCTCTTTTTGGGATAAATATTTATTTTAGAAAAAAAATAGTTTTTTATTTAATAAAAACTCATAAAAAGTTTAATATATTTTAGTTTAGAGTATTATTTATATCAATTTTAAAGTAAAATAAGTTCAGTATTAGTAGTATTTCATTACTAAAGGTTTGAATGTTTTTAATGAAAAAGTATTTTGTCGTTTCGACATATTTCGACTTATTTTTGTGAATGAGTTCATACCAGAGACGGCAAACAACGTATTGTGCGCTTCCAAATGGATGCTATATATGACAGGACTGTTTCTTATAGTTTTCAGAGTTTGAAAGTTCCCCTTCTCTTAATATCAATACACAAAACGAGAGAGAGAGAGAGAGAGAGAGAGAGAGAGAGAGAGAGAGAGAGAGAGAGAGAGAGAAAACATATGGAAAAGCCCTTTCACACGCGTCAGACACACGCTTTACGTACCCTAACCGCCAAAAAAGGGCCGGAAGTCGGCGTCTGAGCTCAGATTAGGTGCGCTCTGCCTCATGACTACCTCATAGTATTTAGAGAGAGAGAGAGAGAGGAAAAAATTTCGTTTACATTTGTTGTCGTTAAGAACAGGACTCTCGCAAAAAAAGTTTTGGCTTTGTTTTCATCGATATGTATATATCACCGAAACAGGAATTCCGAATACAAAGCACGAGAGCACAGGAATTCCCCGCACACCTGGACTGTGCTCGCACTCAATTATTCATATATAAGTTTAACCAAAAGGAGTTCAAACCTAATGAGGTCTCCGAACCATATTTAGAGTAAATTTTACTCCAAAGCATTGCTCAGAATATTTTAGATTTTAAGATTAAATTTCAAATGATTTCAATAAAATGATTTTATCAAAACTTTAGGCTCAAAAAAACATTTAAATAGATATAATTAGTGCTTTACTCCTCGTGTTCACTCCGTTGCCTCGATGTGTAATCAAATACCATAAGGCACGCGGTGAATGCCAAGAGCTAAGGCCTTACTCACATATTAATTTCAGAAAATTAAATTTCAATAATTCGGGAAATTATAATAAATTCATTGGAAATATTATTCAAATTATTAAAGAATTTTTAAGAATAAAATTGTTTTGTTATGAATTAATTTTGATTTCTTATACTTTAGACTGAATTTAATTTATTTTGTAAAACGACTCACTCAGAGATCTATAAAATTTGAGTCATTGAAAGCAAAAGTAATGACATATAGATTACATTTTTTTAAAATTAAATCAATATCTTTGAATCATAACAAGTGTTTTGTAAAGTTATATACAATTGTTTACTATTTTTTTGAAATAAAGATTCAAAGAATTATTTTATTTCTTTCGTTTAAAATTTACAAAAACTTCAATTTATTCAAAATTATTTGAATTTTATGTATTTAAAGTATATTTTCTCAAACTGTTATTCACCCTTCAGAGTTTATTCTGTGCTATAGGGAAAACTACATTCTTCGTATATTTTTGATTTCACATCATTTGGTTTTCAATTTTTTACTCTGACTTACGATCAGTTATTTATCATATGATTAAATGTTTGGAAAAGTTTAACTCAAAAATGAAAATATTTCTTCAAATATAGATTTTATGCGTCTCTCTCTCTCTCTCTCTCTCTCCTTCCCTCTCTCCCTCTATCTCTCTCTCTCTCACCT
>JAQFZM010001343.1:0-19077 GCA_034695785.1 Galumna obvia | reverse complement strand
TTAAATGAAATATATTTTTGAAATTGAATTTCAAAATAATCTAGAAAAACTTGATTTCAAATGATATTTTTACAGAGATATTTAATGAATAATGAATTTAAACTTTAATATAAAATTTAATATTTTAGTAAATCATATATTCAACTGAAACAAGTATTCTAATTTAAATCATTTTGTATTAGAATTTTACACATAAATTTTTATAAGATTCAATAAAATATAAATCATAAATGAATACTGAAATAAATTTTTAAAAATATTTTTAAAATACATATTTTTTAAAATAAATTTTCAAGAAAATCAAATTTAAAATAGAAATTATCTCCATTTTTAAAAATAAGCTTTTTTATTTTTAATTAAAGTTTGGTAAAATTATTTTGGAATAATATATAACTTGAAATAAAAAACAATTAATTGAATGAAGAAATTAATAAAGTTTAATGAATAATAAATTTTAATTAACGAATAACTTTTATTCTCAATTTTTAAATTACTGTATAGTTTTCATTAATTCGTCGAGTTGTTTTTCAAATTGAATCGACTCATGAGTTGAAATTGATTTTATATCTGATTCACTTGAAAAATCGATAGTCATTAAAGAATTATTTTCATTTGAACTGTGATTATGCATGATATTTGAATTTAAACCAGTTGAGCCAAAACCTTGTTCTCCTCTTTCCGTATTATCCAATTCACACTCAACAAGAATGCATTGAGTGCAAGGTTGTATTATTAACTGAGCTATACGATCCCCGCGGTTAATTAGGAAAGTTTTATCTCCAAGATTTATAAGCATAACCATTATCTCACCACGATAGTTTGAATCAATTACACCTGATTTTAAATAATAAATAATCAGTTTATTTATTTAAGGTTTGATAGAATAAAAATACCTGCTAAAACATCTATTCCAAAGTTTTCGGCAAGAGATGATCGGCCATAAATCAATCCACAAAAATTTGATGGAATAGCAAATTTAAGTCCTGTTTTAATTTTTTTACGTTGAAATGGTTCTAAAGAATAATTTGAATTAGCAGGTAAATCTATTCCTGCGCAATTTTTGAACTGAATCGGCTTCCATATCATATTTTCCATTCTTTTATAACGAAGAATATTATTTACTCGGACTGAAAAAATTAAATTATTAGTGTTTTGAAATAAAATGAAATACTTACTCCCAGGAAAATATCTAATAAATTTTACATCAGTTGAAAAAATTAATGAACCTAACAAGTCACCTCTTTTGATTGTTGTTTTGTCCATTTGAATTGGACAAATAAACGTAACTTGATAATTTTTACCATCTGGTAATAAAGTTAAACCTTTTTCAATTCTTTCATCTTTGACAATTTTACCATTTTCTTCGAAAAAGATTGACTTTAAATGGCAAATAATTCCAATTGGTATTATTAGTTCAATCAATGTTGGAAAATGAAAACAATTTTTAGAAATATCTCTCCCATTAATTGGCGAATAAAAATTATAGATAAATTTTTCATTAATTTGGCCAAAAAAACGTGGAATAAATGCACATTCGGCCAAGAGTACAAACGGAATTTCTGGGATGTCAGCCATTGCAGAAAAGCAAGTGAATGATCTTTAGCTGTACTGAAGTTTATATACTATTTGAAAATCCCTTATTTTCATAAAATCCCCTGAAAATATATATAAAAAAAATTTTATTTAATAAATTTAATAAGTTTGATAAATATAATTTATAATTTTTTATATTAAATACTTTATATTATAATAAAATTATTGTTAAAAGTGTACTTTGATCATATACTAAATGAAAGATAAAATATGCACTTATGTTTAAAAATACTTTGATAATTATTTGATGAGAAAATATAAGAGTTATCAATTTTTACAAAATATTAGACTTTATTTGGCAAATTCAGAGGTGTTCAAATGGGGGGTTAGCTAAAATACCCCCTTAAGGCGAAAAATTGTATTCCCCCGACTTTAGGAGGGAAGAGAATGATAGAAACAAATTACAAAAAACTGTTAATTCCCCCTAGAAATTAAAAGTTATGATTTAAAATACTAAATAACTGATCAATTATAAACTAGGAAAATAATATTTTGTATTATCTCCTGTGATTTTAATTCGTGGCCAACCCTGGGCAAATTGACAGTTATTTCATAATATTAAGATAATTTTATGCTAAACATATACAAAATTTATCATAAGTTTTAATGATAAGATTTTTCAATATTTTAAAGTTAAGATAATTTATCAAGCAAGTAATTATAATACAATGAACAATAAATTGTCAAGGATTGAAAAAAATGTTAAAATATCAATTTACAAAAATTTAGCATGTTTGAATATTAACTTTTTCATTTATTTTTTCAAATTAAAGAGCTATTTTATACTATAAAATAAATCTACTAAAAATTTTATTATATAAATAAAATGATTAATAATAAGATATTAGGAAATATTTATAATATTGAGTGACATGTGAAAATTAAAAAACAAAATAATTTGTCAATTTGATCTGAATATTTGTCATTGTATAAAATTATTTTGTAAGACTCCAGTTTATCATATTCTAAACAAATAAAAATGGGTTAAAATTTACTGATATAATTTAGGGTATTTTCAAATATCAGATAAATTGCAGGGATGATTATTAGTTGGTATAACTAATAAAGTAAGCAAAATTGATATAGAACTCCCTATTTACTTCTAGTCAGTTTAATAAATTTTTCGGGAAATTCATGATTTATTTTATCTATTAAAACCCCCGAGTTCTTCTTCACAAATACAATATCTTTAACCAACCTTGTTAATTGATAAGTCTTAAGAAATTTTGTATATAAGGCACTTGTAAGCGTTGAAATAATCACCAATTGCCAACAATGGAAGATCCCGAATATTTGGTCAGCTCGTCTGACGATGAATCGGAGGTTGAATCAGTTGTGGACAAAATTGCTAAAACAAAGCGTTTGAAAAGCGTAAAACCTGTAAAGACTGTGAAGAGAGCAAAAAAGGGTATGCAATATTTTATTTAATTATTATATAAATGTAAATATGACTGAAATAAAGCCATAAATGCTGCCTCAACTTCCACGGTCAATAACGATCCGTACGGAGTAAGCAAAAATAATAATACTGATGTCGAGGAGTTTATTTACATTGGTAATAACGTAAGTATTATGCTTTAAAAATAATCAAATTTACTAATAATTTTTAAATCATAATACTTACTAGGATGCCGTTGTCTTAACTAAAACAGGTGCCATTGGTTATGCGAAATATAATTTCAATAAACAGTTGAATGTCCCGAAGTTTTATTGGACACACGCGATTAATGAGGACGCCATTGATCACCTAATTGATGGCACTAAAAGAATGTTAAAGCTTCGTCAAAACAAATCAAAGAATTGAAATGAAATGAAATGAAAATTTAAAAAATTGAAATGAAATAATTTCATATTAATTAAATAGTTTTTAATAAGGATTAGATTTAAAAAAATTATTTCGAAAATATTTAGAAAAGTTTAGGATATTTTATATAATAATTCATGAAATACAAAATATAATTAGTTTTAGAAATTTTTTGAAATGAAATATTTTTAAATGAAATATTTTTCTATAATATAATAAAATATTTCATTTAAATTAGCTATGATATAAATTTATATATAAAATAAAATAAATATTTGAAATTATAACCTATTTAATTCTATATCAAAATAATTATTTAAATTTTACTGTTTTACTTTTAAAAATTTGAAAATATTAACTTTAAATAAACTTTGAGATATATTTAAAAAATTTATTATAATACACTTCAGTGCCATTTTTATGAACGTCTGTTTTTTATGATCTAGATAGGTTTTTGTTAACTTTTGCTAAAGTTTCATAACTACTTATAACGAAGTAATGTTAAAAATATACTCATTTTTATGAACATATAAACAAAATCGTTTGAATATAAGCCTATTTTATATTTAAAATAAGTCCATTTAATGAATCAAATTTCAGATAATAAAATAATTTAAGAATTATATGAAAATCAATGCCAATCCGATATTGAGATCTACTGGGATTCAGAATATGTCTTAAATGAAACGCAAATTATAGCTTATAATGCTTTTGATTGTTTGACTGAATAATAAAAATATTTTTTCCCAACAAATGATTAGTCTTTTGATCGTTATTTTTCACAAATTAGTCAGAAAAAAAACGAAAAGGTTTAAATCCTTTAAAATTATAAAATTACTGATTATTTTCAATTATATACAGTCGAGGAAAAAATTATGTTAGCTTTTGAATGGATCTTTCGATTTTAAAACGGTTTTCACTTAATTTTTCTAGATTAATTAGATATTATGAAATATTAATTAAAGACAGTTTAGTATTATGATAAAATATATATTTTATTGAAATAGAAATAATCAGGCATTTTAATGAATTAATAATTCAATTTCATAGTATTGCTAAAATATTTTATATGATTCCAAAAAGAACAAAAAGCTGTTTAATATGATACCAAAATTGTTTTAATCGGTTAACAAATAAAAAAAGTTAGGCTTGTTTGTGTGATATATTTAAGATCAAAATGACTAAAAGACTATTGTTATAAAAATTTTAGACAATTAATATCTGTAATATTTTATGATTTTTCAATAAATAGAGTTCTAATAAGAAACATTGTAGCTGTACACTAATTGATTAAACCACAAACAAAGCAATAATTGTTTTGTTGCTTTGTTTGAAGACATAGATTTAAAACCTTTTTGATGCTTCAATTGATAATTCCTGTTTTTTCAATTAAATTATTTGTATTTTTTATGAAGAAAATGTTGAAAAATGGCATATTAGCGACTATTTTCCCGAAAATTATTGGTCAAACAGAAAAGTAAGAAAATAGATTTTTTGTTTGTTTCGATGAGATGAACATTTCATAACAACTATCACAGCATTGTTTTGCACGGTTTAGGATCTACACTCATGAGATGCAGATTTCAGGAGTATATCAAAACATTTTTAAAAAATATACGCAAACCCTATAAACCCATTTTCAACGATCAAAGTTACCTTTATAAAAAATACAGTTGAAATTACATGTGAATTAAACAAAAAAAAAGTTATTTTTAAAAAAAGAAAATTTTAGAAATAAAATTTAATTTAAATTACTTTAAAATTGAAAAATTATTTTTATTAAAGTAAAATATATTCACTATAAAATATATTAAATTATATTAATTTTTATGAGACTCACTTTATTCTGAAAGTGGGTGCGACATATCTCTTATAAATGAGCTGATTTTATTACTAATATAAGCAAATCAAATTTTAGTTAATAAACTTATAAATATTAAGAATACTCATAAACTATTTTTACTTTAAATTATTAAACAAAAATAGATTTAGCTTGAACAGGGCTTTACCTTGATTGCAAAGGGGTTAAAACATTTTATTATACTTACTGTATAAACAACCATGTTCATTCATTAACCAAGTTTAGTGTTCATAGAGTTCACATAGCATACGCACAAAATGCACTCAAAAAGTGCAATCAAAGTGGAGCTCTGAGCTTGAATATTAAATTATTAGTTTTTTGTTAAAAACAATTTCAATTTAATGAAAATTAAGTTTATTTTTAAAATAATAATAAATTCAATAAAATAATATAATAAATCTTAACAAATAATACTTTTTTTCATTTAACACTTTTTAAATAAAATTTTTTTAATAGTTATCTAAATCATGGTTGTTATCATTATTATTGATAAAATACTGAGTCTATCAACTTTGATATGAGTTTGAAGTGCTAATAAACAGGATTTATATGTGTCAGAAAAACCTTTAGGTTTACAAAAGAATCCATTCATTAACATTAATCATGGTCAATTAATGATACATTTAGTTTAAATTGTATATAATATTTTTTTGATAATTATTTTTAGGTGATATAAATACCGTGATATTTTATATTTAATAATATATATACTTAAGTTATATCAAGAATATAAAATTTATTCAACTAATTTTTAAAGACATTGTATATAATATAATATATTATATTTACTAACCGGAGAATTATAATGAAAATTAAAATGAATGCTTTAAAAATGGTGTTATCTAATAAATAAGTTTATGTGTTAAATTTCTTATTAAGCAATATATTTATTGATTATAATTTAGATTCGGTAAATGTAGTGATGTTTGTAGCGATATTTTTTGCATTCTTAAAAACCATTACAATGTTAATATAAAAATGATACCCTATAAAAGTCATTTATATATTTAATATTTAAGCTTAACAATACGTTGTTTCATGGTCAAAATTTATTAAAAAAAGAATATACTGAACGATGACTATCAATAATGTTTTCTAAAGTTTAACTCTAAAATATACTTATTAATTGATTAAATATATAAATTGATTATAATTATTAAATTTTTTGAAAAATTGATTAATTTTTCAACAGATATTTATAAATTTTTCGAAAGTTTTCAATGACTAACATTTTCATAAAAATATTTCTTAAAAAATATAGATTTTTTATGCACTTATTTTTTGTTTCATTATTTATGGTCAGTTTTAACATGTTTCTTATTAATAATTAAATCTCTAATATTTATTAAATAACTCACCTTTTTAGAAAATTATATTTATTTTGAAATTTCTAATAAGATACTTTTATATCACAATTATTTTTGCTAATTTATAGTTTATCATTGAATAATACAGTGAAAGACTACTGAATTTTTTTTTGATTTAATTCTAAAGTTTGCTTAAAATTATAAATTTTATGAATTATACCTGATTAATTAGAGGTTCTAATTAAATCGAGATATGATAAATAAAGGACTAACTATCAATACAAAATGCAATCAAATGCTACTTGATATATTTTTGATAAATTTAAAAATATTAATCGCTAATATCCATTATGTTTGAGGAGTAACGTTTTTGATATTTCAACTTGGACAAAATAAAAATTGAATATCAGTTTTCAAAGAAATATGTTTTTTAAAATTCTTATCCACTTTACTAGCGGGAGGCAAGCGAGGGGTGGGGGGGGGGGTTGGGAGAAGAATTATTTTAATTTACTAAATATAAATACGCTAATATTGTATAAAACATCTTTAAACCTAATAAAAGTTTTAGTTTAATGACATTTTTCATATGAACTATATTACAAAATACTTTTCCGATAAAAATATATATATAAATATATTCTTATATATTTTTAAATATATAAAATGAAATTATTTCTTATTAAATTTAAAAAAATTTGAAAAATGATTATTTTCAAAATTTATTGACCATTATATTAAAATTATAAATAATTATATTAAAAATATTATATACTTTGGTTTTAAACTTTCAAATTTACATACAGTAGAGGAAAAAACTATGTAAGGTCGTTTAAACCTCAGTAATTTTTGAATGGCTCAATGGATTTTTTCTTTAAAATAAACTAGAATAGTTAGAATTTATAAAATTAATTTACAATATATTTGAGTAAAGATAAAATTATTTTTTATTTGAAAGTTTCATAAATTTGAAAAATTCAAAAATATTGGTCAAATATGTTGGCCAATTGCAGTTTGTTTGTGATTTAAGCGAATAATGTCCAGCAACAAAGTTGCTTGGTTGAACTTAATTTATTGAAATATCACAAAATATTTAAGATATTAACTATTCTAGATTTCTATATCTATAGTCATTTTGCCTTTTAGATCTTAAATGTATCACTCAAACAAGCCTAGCTCTTTTATTTGTTAGCCGATTTCAATAAAACCTGGTATTTTTTTAAACAGCTATTTGTTTTGTATTAGAATCATAAAAAACATTTTAGCAATGCTATGAAATTAGTCAATTTTTCCTTATAATTCCAGATAATTTTTATTTCAATTTAAAAAATTTTATTCTAATACAAAACAATTTTTAATTAATATTTACAAAATTCTAATTATTCAAGATAAATTTTGTGAAAACCGTTTCAAAATCGATTGACAGATGCAAAAACTATCGAAGTTTAAGTGAACTTACAGTTTTTTCATCGACTTTATATACTAAACTTATATATGAAAGATTATTTCATGAATGATTAACTAATATATTTTTGTTTCATAATCAATTTTTCTTTTTAACAGAATTAAGTCATATTTACATTAAACTATATCTAATTTAATTTCGTTATTTTAAAAATAATTATTTTTCTTTATTTTAAGATTATTTGGATCAAAATTTCAAATTCAAGTGTTATGAATGCGATATATTTATAATTGGAAAAATTAACTATTCAAAACATCAAGATAAATATCATAAAAGGAAATTCTGTGAGAATTGCTCGTTATATTATGAGTCTAATCAATCTCATCATGACATTTGCGAAAATGAATACAAATCTTTTAATAAAATTTATTCTCGAACAAGAGTGACGAACCAAGTCGGTAAAAATATAAAACCAATTCAAAAATTTTTAAAAACTACTAAATTCAATCTTGTCAAACAAGCTTTTAATAATTTTGTTGCTCAATACGAACTCAAAAATTTTTCAAAATTCAAAGATGTTCACAATTTTTTTGGATTCTATGAAAGAGAATTAGAAAAATTTATTGATTTTCAACTAAAATTTTATAAAGCTATTAAAATCCAGTTTTGTTTACAAACGCTTTTTAATAAAAACGATAATGAATTAATTGTTGAACAAATCGGATACTTTTCAACTAAGACAGAATATATAGCTCATAAAAGTTTTTGGTCAACTATATATTCTAATTTAATTAACCAATTGGATAATCAGTTACAAGAATTTTCAATAAACGGGAGTGATTGGGTTTTAAAAAAAATTTTAAGATTGGATGTGAATATTGGAAAATATAGAGCTCAATATGGTTCATGCATGTCAACAAAACTACCTAATATTTTGAAAAATAAAAAAGCTATTATAAATATAAAAAATAAAGATGAATATTGTTTTCTTTATTCAATTTGTGCCAAATTATTTCCCACTAATAAAATTTCACAACAATACTTTCCACAATTTTATCGGAAATATTTTAAAAATTTTAATTTACAAGGGGTACATTTTCCAATGGAAGTAAATAAAATAAGAAAATTTGAAAGTCTTAATAAACACCTAAATTTTAAAGTAAATCTATATGGATTTGATGAAAACGATGGAAAATCAGATGTCTTTCCAGTTTATATTTCAAAACAAAAAGCAAAATATATAATCGATTTACTATTATTTGATAACCACTATTTCTGGATTAAAAACTTTAATAGATTATGTGGAAAAAAAGGAGGAAATCAACATTATTTCTGTAGAAATTGTCTTCAAGGTTTTTCAAATAATTTACAACTCAATAAACATATACAAATTTGTAAAAATGTCAAGCCAACACATGTAAAAATGCCTGAGAAAAATGAATCAATAATGAAATTTTGTGATTTCAATCATAAAATTGGTAAATTTTATAAAATAATCAATAACATTTCTTATTAATTTTTCTTTATAGAATATCCGTTTGTAATCTATTTAGATTTTGAAACAATACTTGAAAAATATTCTGAAAAAATTAGCAATAACACAAAAATTTATCAGCGGCATAAACCATGTGGATTTTCCTTATTGATAATAGATCAATCTTCCAATATTTTATATGAAAAAACATATCGTGGTGAAAACTGTATGGAAATATTTTATGAAACTCTATTCTTTTCAACGAGAAATCTTTTTTCAATGTTAAATTGCAAATTACCAATGAAAAGTTTAAATTTGACTGAAACAAAATTACAAGAAGGCGACATTTGTCATATTTGTGAAAACCCCATTATAGAATATGATATAAAAGTTTCTGATCACTGTCATATAACTGGGAAATATAGAGGTCCATCACATTTAATTTGCAACTTAAATTTCAAGATACCTCAAACAATACCAGTTGTAGTACATAACTTAAAGAATTTTGACCAAAACCTTATTTTACAAAATTTAAATAATAAATTTTTTAAACGAATTTCTGTCATTCCCAAAAGTGGTGATAAATTTTTAAGTTTCACAATAGATAAAATTAAATTTTTAGATTCATATCAGTTTCTATCATCTTCACTAGATAATCTTGCTTTAAATTTAAAAAATTCTGGTATTGAACATTTTAAAATTACAAAAACAATTTTAGAAAAAAAATATGGTAAAATAGAATCTTCTATTTTAAATAAAATTATAGGCAAATGCTCATATCCATACGAGTATATGGATAGTTTTGAAAAATTTAAAATTAAATCTTTTCCAGATATTTCAAAATTTTATTCTTCACTAAAATTTTCCAATATTAATCAAAATAGTTATGAAAACGCAAAATTTTTGTTTAAATATTTCAAATGTAAAAATCTAGGTGACTTTCATGATTTATATGTTTTAATAGATACCGCATTATTATCAGATATTTTTACATCTTTTAGAAGAAATACTTTAAAATTATATGGCTTAGACCCTTGCTACTATTATAGTATACCATCTTTATCTTGGAATTGTATGTTAAAATTTACTAAAATAGAAATAGAACTCATGCAAGATATTGATATGTATCTTTTCATTGAAAATAATTTAAGAGGTGGTATTTCACAAGTTAATAAAAGATATGTGAAAGCAAAAAATAGATACAACACTGAAATCAAGGAAGGTGAAGAAGAAAATTATATTATGTATTTTGATGGTATGTATTTATAATATAATATCAAGAAATTCATTAAATTATTTATAAATAAATAGCAAACAACTTATATGGGTATGCTCTTAGTGAACCTATGGCATATAAAGATTATAAATGGTTGAAAAAAGACGAAATCAAAGCCATAGATTGGATAAATTTAACTCGAAATGATGAATATGGTTATATTTTAGAAATTGATTTGGAATATCCTGAAAATTTGCATGAAAAACATGATGATTTTCCATGTGCTCCAATTAAAAGAAAAGTGGAAATTCATGAATTATCATCTTATCAAAAAAATCTAATTAATTTAATGAAAGCAAATAATATAAAATGGCATCCAACCGAAAAATTAATTTTAGATTTAAATGGGAAAAATAATTATGTCATTCATTATTTAAATTTAAAATTATATTTAGAATTAGGACTTAAATTGAAAAAAATTCATAAAGTTTTAAAATTCAAGCAATCAAATTGGCTATCACCATATATTAAATTTAATACAAAATTAAGAGAAAAAGCAAAAGATAAATTCACACAAGATTTATTGAAGCTTTTTAATAATGCAGTATTTGGAAAAAGTTGTGAAAATGTCAGACGACATCAAAATGTTAAATTTGCCATTACTGAAAACCAAGTTAAAAACTATTTAAAGAAACCATTGTTTGAAGAATTTAATATCATTTCTGAAGATAAAGTTATAATTAAAATGAGAAAAAGTGTGACAAAATTAAATAAACCAATCATTATTGGATTCACAGTTTTAGAACTTTCAAAATATCTTATGTACGAATTTTATTATAATGTTTTCCAAAAAAACTTTTATAAAATATCTCTATTATATACTGGTAATATGATATAAATGATTAATTTTAAGTCTTAATTAATGAATTAATTTTTCCAGACACAGACAGCTTTATTTTAGATATCTATTGTACAGATATTTATAATCAATTGAAAAAAATTAAAGAATACTTCGATTTTTCCAATTATGAAGAAAAACATAAACTTTATTCTACTTGTAATAAAAAGAAACTAGGCTATTTAAAAGATGAAGTTGGCGGAAAAATTATTCAAGAATTTATTGGGTTGAAATCTAAACTTTACTCCATAATATATTCAGATGGTAATGGTATAAAAAGATGTAAAGGTCTTTAGAATAAAGTTTTAAATGAATATATATTTCATAAAGATTATTATAATGTATTAAATGAAAATTCAATAATAATATCCGAGAATAGATTAATAAGGAGTAAAAATTTTTCTTTAAACACTGTAAAGTTAAATAAAATTTCACATTCACCTTTTGATGATAAAAGATATATTAATGATGATAAAATTACTACAAAAGCACATGGATATAAATGTAATGAATTATATTTGTAAAATTTTATGTAAATATTGTTTTCAAATTTATTGTGAATATTCGTAAAATTTATAAATTATTCAAATAAAGTTTTTTTTATTAATTCAAAACATTGAATTATTTTTTAAAATTTTATTAATTATTTTTTTAATATATATTTCGTTTAAAAATTTTTGATTTGCAAATAAATTTATGAAATTTTCAAATTTTATATTTTTGTTCCTAAATATTATGAATAATATACAATATATCCCACATGTAGAACTTTGATTACTTTGTATTTGTCTAGCATTATATTTATAAATATTTCCATATAGTTTAATAAAATCTATAATTTCTTTATGGTATGGTTTTTTGCCGAAACTGTCGAAATATTCTATAAGTCCATATTTCGGTAAAAATATTGCCACCCAATGTTGACCAGGTTCATCCGAATTATCAGTATTAACCACAAATGAACATGGTCTTTTTACTTTTTTATTTGGAAGTAAATCTTTAGGATAAACACCACAGAAACTATCTTTTGTAAAAATAAAACTCTCCAGAAAATTTTTTATTTCTAGAGTATTCATATTAAAAATCAGTTAAAATATTTCTACTTTTATCGATTTCAATTTTGTTATCGAAGCGTCCAAAACATACAAGTTTTAAAGCAGAATTTAAGTTGGCTGAAAATTTTATTTCCACTCTAAGAGACCCTTCTTTAGACAAATTTATATAATCTCTATTTGAATTACTGAAATCTTGGTTGAAGTTGAAACAATAAAGATTGCACCAATCTTTATAACCTTTGTAGTTTGTATCTAAAATTCCAATGCCAGATGTCAATCCCTGCTCATTATGAAAATCATAATATTCTCGTTCATACGAATCATTTGTATAATCAGGTGTGAAAGGTATTTTAGGAAATGATTCTCCATTTAAATAAACACATAAATAATTTAAACCAAAATTTTTAAATGCTAAAGGATTTTTTTCTAAGTCACCTATATTTGAATCGTGATCTACTAATCCAATTACCAATAAATCTGGTAATTGCCCTAAAAATACATTATCAATAGAGAAACTCGCTTGTCCACCTGGTAAATTATAAAGTACAGTATTTCTTCTTTTAATTGGATAAGTAGCGTTTGATTTTTGTAAAGCTAAATTTATTCCATTAAATACACCTGGACTTAACCTAACCTGTCGAACAAATAATGACGCATCTAAAATTTTAAGTATTGGATTCGGTTTTGCAATGGCAGGATTATTTCCAGCTGCAGCTTGTGCCGGGGAAGCCATTAAACAAAAATTATTATTTGATGAAATAAAATTAAATCTCATTGAAACTCCATTGATTAAATATTTATCACTATCTATTAATTCTGTAAAAACTTTCCCGTAAAGTTTAAATTTTTTACTTCTATTCGACATAGCAGCTAGACCCACATTCACACTATCAGGTGAAGTATCTGTCTTATAAGGTACATAGCCAGCAGATCTTAAAAAGGTATGATGTGATTTATTGTCATATTTAGTTAAAACATCTAAATATGATGTATAGGGGAAAGTATTAGTTGATTGTGTAATTAATGTATTATTCAAATATAAGTCCAGTTGTTGAAAAATAGTCATTAATCCATAATTAATAAGAGAATATCTATTGTTTTGATTTTCAGGAAAATCTGATAAATCGTTTTGAACTATTTGCAAAGTCAACCATAGAAATATATTTTCAGGATCAATAAAATATTCTGGCTGAGGTGGAATAAAAAATTCAATATTATTGGATGAAGATATTGCCGAAATAGGATGATATTGGATAAGTTGTGAATTTTCAATACTATTTTGAAAATAAGTTTTCTTAAAAACATCTAACTCAGACTTAAATATTTCTTTAGCCATTTTCACAAATCAAATATATTAGACAATTTTGACTTTTTAAGTTGAAATTTTTTCTTTCTTGATGTTCTTCTTTTGACTTTCCTTTTCTTTTGAAATTTTTTGGGTTTAGATTTACGCTTTATATTTCTTTTTATTATCTTTCTAGCTTTGATAACTTTACTACGTTTTCCTTTTTGGTTTACCTTTTCTTTTGCTTCATCTAGCATTTCATTAACGGAACGTTTTAAATTTGTTTTTACAGAAGATTTTGGTTCATTACCTTGTAGTATATCAAAGAGTACATTTTTTCCCAAGTTTAATGCCTTTTTTCCTAGATAATTAAGAAAAGGTAAAGCATATCTTCTACCAAATGTTGAAAATATATTATATCCTCTTTGAAAAGGTTTACCAGTATAAAAACTTATTTCATCTGAATCGATTGAACCTCCAGCTTGCAAAATATAATATTTTTCATAATCGGATAGATATTTTCTCTTAAAATTTTTTTCGTCCATAATTGTATTTATTTCACTTTTTTAAACATTAATGTTACCACAACTCTACCTCTTTCAAAAATAACTAATCGTCCAGTAGAATCGCGTATTTGTATTTCAATTAAATCAAAACAATTTGATCGCAAGGGAAAAAATAAGATAGGGTTGAATGTAATTGGATTATTTAAATTTGTATTATCAATTGTTTCCAAAGGTATCACTCTTAATAATTGACTTTTTTTATTCCCAACAAAAGATTCTTTGATAATATTTGAATAAATATATAAAGTATGATTGTTACCATAAATATCTATAGGATATTTCGCCATTAATTCTGGCTTTGATTTATTTTCTTCAAAGCCTAACATTAAATGTAAATAATCGTCAAATTTTAAGAAAATTTCATTATTAAAAGTTGTATTTAATTTGACATCATTGAATGTTATCCGTCCTTTGCTTATCCTTACTTTATTGTTATAAATTTCAATTATAGGTTTAGTAATTTTAAAATTTTTATCTTGGTAATAATATTTTAATTTATCTTCAATTGAAATTTCATTAGTTTTATCTATAAGATTTTGAATAGATTCAATCAATTTTTCCTGAGAGTTATATTTACCACTTGGTAGATTATATTTTTCTAAAACTATTTCCATTTCTTCTTTATAAATCACTAATTTAAATTTGATATTTTCTGGTATATTTTGTATTGAAATTGGGTGTATTATTTCTACAAGTCCACATACATATTCACCTTTAAATATAAAAGGAACTTCAAAATTTACTTTGAATTTAGATATTATATTATCTTTAATTAAGCTTGAAGTAAAATCTGAGGGAATAGTTATTAAAAATTCATCCATTTTATACTTTTAATAATTCGTTTTCATAAAATGATCCAATTAATTGATTTTTATTTAAATCTTCAATAATATATCGAGATATAGGTAAAGAAAATAATTTTGATTTTATTAAAAATAACTCTTTAGTCCAACTATTTTTATACCCCTTTTCAAATTTAGTTTTCAACTTAAGTATTCTAACTTTATCCCCTACATTAAATTTTGAGGATTGATTAGATATTCGTTTCCGATATGAATTTAAAAAAGCATTATATTTATTTTTATTTGAAATTGATTTTGGTTTATATAATGTAGTGCTGTGTTTTGTATTATTATAATTATCGACAATCAATTGTAATTTATCAATAAATTTTTCTTTTCTTTTGTAATACAAATATTTTGAAATTTTTTCTTTTAGAGTCCTAATAAATCTCTCAGCTATTGAAGATTTAATTTCAGTGTTTCTCATTATATAAATATTTATGTCATTAATTCGAAGAAACTTTTTAAACTTATTATTTTCAAATTCTTTACCCGCGTCTGAAATTAATATTCGAGGTTTTCTTCCTAATTGAAATATTTTTTTAAAAGCACTTATAATTGTTTGAGAATTTTTATTTTTAAGAATTTGAACCCATGCATATTTGGTTAAATTATCAACAGCAACCAAGATGTATTTAAAATTATTATTTTCTCTAGGTTTGGATATATGAATTAAATCAATTGACCAAAATCGATCTATTTCACTTGACACAAACTGTGAACGTTGAAATTTTCTTTTAGGATATTTAGTAATTGAGTAAGTTTCTTGTTTGTTTAACCAACTTTTTATATATGGATATGATACATTTAAATTTTTACTTTTTGCTGTTTTATAAATATTTTTAATTGAAGAAAATGAGCTTGGATATTTTAAATTATAATAAAATTTATTTAAATTTTTATTCATAATTAATTATATTATTTTTTCTTTAGTCTACTAAGAGTTTTAATTTTTTTAGGATTGTTATAAGCCATCCAAGTTGAATGTTCACTTTCATCTGAATCGCTTTGATTTTCAAAAATTTTTTTAATTTTCTTTTTAGCAGATAATTTACGTTGACGATTTTTAATTCTTGTTTTTGGTGTTACAAATATTTTCGGTGTAGAAGGTAGTAATGTAGTATTAGATTCATTCCATTGTGGTGTAGAAAAATTTATAGGTTGAAAAGGAATCTCATTTTTTTCATTATCATTTGTAATGTTAGAAGTTTCTTTATCTTTTGTAAATTTGTCTTTATATTTTAAAAATATCCTGAATAATTGTAAAAAATTTTCAAATTTTTCCCTTTCATTCAAATTTGATTTTAGTATATTTTCAATATCTGTTTCAATCATGCTAGTCTTTTTCAAATTTGGGTTTGTTTCAAATATTGCTGTCTTTTTGATAATCTCTGAATCAGTATCTTTTTCCATCGGTATTAATTTCATTTTTTTTATTTTACTCATTTTTATTAATTTTATTCAATAAATAAAAAGCAGCTGGTAATAATATATTTAAAAATCCACCTTTCTGAATAATTTTTTGTTTTCTTATGTAAACAGGTTTCTTTTTTGAAATAAATTCAATTATATTTCTATAAGGTCGTAAACGTTTAATAATATGAGGTTTTGTTTTAATATTTCCTAGTAAAAAGTTTTTTGAAATTTCTGAAATAGCATCAATCAAACAATTATTAGCTTTTTTTAATTTAATCTTCTTTCTTTAATAGATTTACATTTGATTAGCTCTTTTAAATCACTGAGACACTTTTTAATCAAATCCATATATTTAAATAAAAACTATTTGGGTATTTTCATTATTTAAAAAATCACTTCTATATTTCAAAATTGGTTCAATATTTTGCGATTGATCTACTAATAAATATGAATATGGTTTCTCTGTTGCTAATTTATATGCTTCAAGAAATTTTTTATCTCCTTTATTTTCTGAAATTCGATTAGAAAATAATCTAATCTGTAATTTCTCCCCTGGATTTTTCATTAAAACAACATAGGTTGCATTGATTGTGATATTTCTCATATACTTTGATTTTGGAAATAAATTTTGAGTAAGAAAAAAAACTGTTATATTATAATGACTTGATTTTCTTGTAAATAGAATACTCATTAATGGATTATCAATTACTTCTTCCAATTGATCGTCAATAATTAAAAAATTATTTTTATTTGAGTCAAAGCTATTAATTAAATTTTCACTCAAATTAGAACAAATTTCAATATTTTTTTCTAAATATTTATGTGGTAAATTGGTGTCACTACAATAGACTATTCTATCGAATTTAACAGAAAATAAGTCATTTAGTTTTTCAATAAATTTTAAAGTGAATAACGTTTTCCCGCTCTCCGAAGGTCCAAACACAATCCATCTTGAAGGATGTTTAAATGTTAAATCATAAAATTTATTCATGATTTGTTTGAAAAATTACTAATTTTTCTTAATATATCTATATTGTTCACTCCTGTGATATATTCTAATTTTGTTGTATTATCAAGATTGTTATCTATATTTGTGATGAATTCTATTTGATTATGAAAACAAATATGACATTTATCCAAAATATTTTTTATCTCATAGTCAATTTGTCTATTAAAATTATAATTTTCCATAAATATATAATTAAATAATAAATAAATACATAAAATATTAATTAAAATATTTAATATGAATATTATATAAATACTTATGTAAAACTTATTTAAATTATTTTCACACATAATTAAAATTTTTGAAGATTTAAAAAAATTCACAATATATAGGTTATTTGTTATCAAGAAATTGATATGACATATCTTATCTTTTATTCGATAAATTAATTCTGATATATTCTTCTATAAATTGGTTGATTTGTAAAAAATTAACATTTATTGCAAATGATGGCCTTGCTAAAAAGTTCTAAAGTTAAATTTGATGAAATAAGAATTATTGTGTGTATCAATGGGTTTTACGTTGATGATCATTATGAAGCCGTGGAAATTGGATTTTGGTCCCGTAATATGTGTGGAAGAATACCAGTTTTAACTTCAAAAAAATTCAAGAAATTAAAAGTATTTGATAAAATTTCTGCAAATTATGCGACTACTAATATTCATGGTATAAGTTTCGATCATAATTTTCATAGTTCTTTAAAGCAATCAGAAATAGGGACAGCTATTAAAACTGTTTATAACTTATGCGGTCTTCAATTCGAAGAAATGTTTCAAAAACCAAATGAAAAATGTCAATATATTGGATATTTAGATGATATTATGACTTTTCACATTCTTGGGGAAAATGGTTTTGGAGACATACTCGTGGATATTAATGAAATGATGAAATCCAAAATTGTAAAATTATTAAACAATGAAATGATTTTAAATGATAAAAATTTTGTAAACATCAATAAATGTTGTATGCACAAAGATGTGGAAACTTTGTCTAAGCACCCACTTTGTGCGAAATCTAAAGCAGTTTATATTTCCAATTATTGTTATGATAAACTTTGTAATGATAATTAGATATTTAATTAAAAATAAATAAATTAAAATTAAAAATTAAATGATTTTAAATTATTATATTTGTTTATTTTTTAAAATAATTTTAATTAAATAAGTAGCTCCTAAATATTTTAATTGAATATATGATTTTAAAAAATGTTAAAATATATGATTTTAAAAAATGTTAAAATTTACTATAAAATTTTAATTCATAATTCATTAAATATATTTGGAAAAATATCGAAATCAAATTTTTCTAGATTATATTGAAATTCAATTTCAAAAATATATTTCATTTTT
>JAQFZM010001342.1:0-19088 GCA_034695785.1 Galumna obvia | reverse complement strand
AGAGAGAGAGAGAGAGAGAGAGAGAGAGAGAGAGAGAGAGTATTGCTTTTATTTAACTCAAAGAATGAAAGAAATTGTGAGCGAAAAGAAAAAAAAATGAAATAAAATCCAAAAAATAGTCTGACATTCAATAAAAAGCAGTACTTTTGAGGAGCGCTATATTTTGATCCAAAGTGTAAGACGTGTGACAACATCTGCATCTCTAATAAAAAACTCTCAAATATGTTGTATGAGTTTTAAGACTAAAGCTCTGAGTTTTTATTAGTACTCGTGTAGACACTATGGTCTCACTCAGCCTCCATTCGTGTGAATGTCTGTGCACTCACACACATACACACATATACACACTCACACTGTCTTTCCATAACTGATATATAAGAAAATTGTTGCAAAAGTAATGGCGATATTTTCGGCGCATTACTTCTTAACAATGAAAAATGGGATTCTTTGAGAGTCAGTTCTGTTGTGTCGATCAATGAACAGACAGTCAGACAACTTAATCGTGACTCTAAAGCTTGTAATCATTGCATTCACAACAGAATAAACTTCAATGAAAAAACTGTTTGAATTCAATTTCATTATTATTATAAAATATTATTCGCTATCAAATGATAAGTGAAAGTGGAGTAGTTTTATGGCTGACAGCCATTCAATGGCGTCCATCCATATCCTAATTGCATCGAAATTGTTTTAACACAGCGTTTATCCGAACCCAAAGGTAACCCCGTATTGAAAGTGATATAAAATTACAAAATAATAGATTATTCTCTTATCAAATAAACTCAGATGAGATGTGATGTAAATTCTGAGCTCAAGTCATACATGAGTTCAGTGGCACCAACTCTGGCATATTATGAGCTGAGTGTTGATGTAAATAATTCACTTATTAGTTGTTCTCTTTTCCCAATTCCCAAATGCAGTCAAAATGTAATATAATTGCAAACCTTTAATATGCTTAGTGTGTGGTCATAACACAGCACAACCCAAACCCAATACTAGATTTTCTATTTTTCGCCAAAAATATTCGCTTATTATCGGAACGACTTTCTTTGTGAGCCCTCCCTATCGTATTCATGGTTTTAATCTGAGGCACGACTTAGAACACAATGAGAGTAATGCCTCACATTTACTATTGATTACTATTAAAACCGATTTTTCACACTTCACTCGAAGACATTTTTCTTAAAACTCCACTTTTTATGAATTTCGTTAATAATGTTCTTTACACTCGTTTTCGGTGGTATTAACAAACCATTCAATAAATAAAAAAATGGATTTTTTTAAAAACGCCAAATAAATCAATAAAAACATTCCTAGAGTTTGTATGTGAGGACTGCATATACTGTTTGTGCCGATATTATACACTATTCTGACTGTAGAGACGAATAAAATCAATTTTGAATACGCTTTGAGCTCATCATAAATACTAATCATAATATTACTAATATTTTTTATGAAAAACCATAGAATTCTTATATTTGAATTGATTAAGAAATTGATTCTTGCTTATTTTGATTCTTTGAATCTTCTCTTCACTTCTCAATTTTTAGTGCTTTTGTTTCAGTATTAGAGCTCAGAGTTTACAACATTAACAGTAATTCATTGTTTATATTTATTTAATTTATTAGTCAAACAAAACATTCCTTATTTTGTTCGGTATGTCTTTGACTTAATGTTTGACTATTAATACTATTCCAGTCCATCAATTGGCACAAACACATTATCCAATTAGACATAACAAGAGAGCATTAAATCTTTAAAGTTAAAACTCGACGCTTCCTTTAAGTATTGGTTATTTGAGTTCGAGAATAATCCGAATAAATTCTTTGGAAGAAAATCGATGTCTAATTTTTTAATGTTTTCACTCAATTGAAGGCATCGGTGGCTAAGTTTGAACTCTTTTTTTATTAAAGTGAGTGAAAGAATTTGATTGAAAATTTGATAATTTTTGAGAAGAGTTCAACACAAAGAGAATGTGTTGAAAGAAGTAAACTAAATGACATAATATATAAATATTAATATTAAATGCCATAATCATTGATTGCATTGCGACTGTCATTATGTGATACAATAAATATGGCTCTAATGTAATGCAATTACATTAGCCTCTAATGCGATATTTTCTCTCTATATATATAAGAGTCAAAACATTTTTCTGGTCGACGGATAAAAAACTATGTCCTACACTCCAGTAGTTTTGAGTGCCGACATTTTCCTCATAAGTAATTTGAAAATTTAATGCACAGAATAGTGAAATGTCTAATAATATCTAATAATAGACGAGAAGTTTGGGCTAAACTCTCCTTCAGTGCTGTAATAGAAAATAATTGAGGCCTCAGTTCTCATTCGCATCACTTTTAATGTAAATTTTATTTTATTTTTTTATTCTTTGCTTTCAGTTATGATATTAATATTTATTTCATATCATATCAACGTTTTTCTTAAAAATTCAAAACTTTGGAAAAATTTTCGTTTCAATTAGATATGAGTTGAAAACATGTTGACATCACTTTAGTTGTTAACTGATGAGGAAATACATTTCTATTCAATATTTTACGGCATTACTTTTTTTCATACATTTTATAATTTATTTGGATTTTTTTCAATTCATTCATTCATTTCCACTCAAAACTACTTTCATTTTTTTGCTCAAAACTTTTGACTCCGATTTATATTAGAGTTGTTTTTTGTGTTCTCGTAATAAATATTTGTTGGTTCCGATTCTGTCGACTCTCTCCTAATTCTTAGATCCGCTCAAATCAATATTGCAGTCATATTCCCATTCGGAGCGCCCTCTCTATACTGAGCTCAGCCTAAGGTTCTTTAAATTATTCGGATGACATTTTGCAAGAATCTGCTCGAATTACTTCATAACTTTATTTTAACTCGAGTTGAGAAAAATGATTTTTTAGGAGCCATTAAAAATAATTAACTTGCTCCATTTTTTATTTTTGTTCTTTTTATGAAAAATTGAACTAGCAAAATAAACACAATTAATTAAGAAGAGCTCATTTTTCATTTGAATCGAAGCTTTTAAATAATTTCTTAAGTCTTAATTAAATTTTTACATTTCATGAATATAAAATTAATTCTCGACTAATAGAGAAAATGAGTTAATATGAAATTATATGAGCTAGCATATTACAAGGTAATATGAGTTTATATGAGCCGGGTTAATCAAAGGGAATATTCAAATTTTCTCTTAAATTCAGATTATTTTTAAACGAATAAGAAATCATTAGTTAAAATATTTTCCCATAATTTTTCTTAAATTTTTTTTCTTTGAGTTTATTTTGAAAAATCCTCTGAAAAGATGAAGAATTGAGAGAACGTGTGTTAAATGAATAAGTTTTGACAGTAGAAAGAAATTCACAAAATTTTAAGATCAAATGTATTCGTTGACACTTAAAATAATTTAGAATTTTTTGATGAGAAAAATAAAACCCAAACAAAAGTAAAAACATTTAAATTGTTTAACGGATAGAATTGTAGTTTATTTGGCGATACAGACGTGATGTGCAAAAAATTGTGTGGCAATAACTAATGAGACATGTGTTGAGCATACCTGAGCCCAGTATGAGCCCCATCATTAACATTTTTGGCACTAACCTCACTCCTGTTAAGAGGATAAAACTGGATTTCATTTATTTTGGCACATATTTGCGAACATGTATTTTAAGGAAATGACTCTCAACAGCACTCATAAGTGCAAACAGTCTAATGTGCAGTCATTTTAGATGTGTTTTCTTAAACCCAATTAAAATCTCTCTCTCTCTCTCTCTCTCTCTCTCTCTCTCTCTCTCTCTCTCTCTCTCTCTCCTCTTTCTGTTTAAACACTTGAAAAATATGTGACTTCAAGCCATTGGATAGACTGTCGGCCGATTAGATTTGAATTTATTTGGTCTGAAGAGTGTGTTTGTCATTCTTAGGCTATAATTTTTACTTATTTCACTTATTTGTCACATTATATGATGAGATGGTCTTAAAGGACAGATTTTTGGCCAAAAAATGCTTTAAATGTATTATTTGTAATGTTTTGACAAAAAGAGTTCTCAGAAATGAATTTAAACATCAAAAGCACTCATTTTTGAACCACAGAAGAGATGCAAAACTATTTATAGTTAGAGTTATGTTAACTTTTGCACAGATAGACTGCATTAATCGTGAGTTCGTTCCCCTGCGGTAACATTCAGAGTGTTTGCCAGTGTTTTGTCAATTTGAATGTTTTATCGCCCGTTCCGTTCAGTCGACTAATAATTGTGTTGAAGTCATAATTTATTCTATATTTTAGATTTTCTTTTCTTCTCTTCTTTAGTGATGAACACAAGACTTACTTTTGGCGCTGAACTCCTGATGGCCTCAAAATAATAAATAACTTATTGGCAGAGCTCTACACAAGAAATTTTTATGAAAAAGTTTGGGAAATGGGAAAGACTAGGAAAGGCTGGGAAAGGTTTGTTTATATCATAAACCATTTGAAATATTTAACAAAACTGTTTGAAATTCATAACATGAAAGAGAAAAGTATTGCGATTTCACTTTTATTTCATTTTTATTTTTCAATTTTATTTCCAGAAAAAGAAATTTGTTTTTTGTTTAGTAAAGCGATTGATTCGTTCCTATATTTGACATTATAAGAGATTTTACTATTCTTTGTGCAATACTTTCCCAGAATATTCTTTACTTCAATTTCATTCAGTATTAGCTAAATGTGTCGAAACACAGTTGTGATCAATTTGAACAAGGTTAATATACATATGTATATATATGTATATACAGTATATGCATGTATTTCTTGTGAGGGATTGTGTTTTATCTGTCACTCAATTCATTGGAAAACAGATACGATATTCACTTTAATTTAAGTCTTGTATTCAATAAACTTTCAATATATAAATGCAAAGTAAATGTATGTCTCGATGTCTGCACAATATAAAAGTTTTTGGCTTTGGGTGACATCAAACAAAAGCAGGAATTATTATTATTTGGGTCCTGACAGCACAGCACACCACACCACATCCAATTAGACTTAAATAGACAAAGAGACCAACAGCAGGAAGGGCTCAAATTTGACCAACACAATGCACACACACACACACACACACACACACAGAGAGAGAGAGAGAGAGAGAGAGAGAGAGAGAGAGAGAGAGAGAGAGAGAGAGAGAACTCTAAGATTTGTTATAATATTGATATAATAAAAGAGTCTTAATGGAAGAAATGTAATGCGGTTTCATTGTTCTTACCAATGGAAGGGTCTGCCATTTGAGACATTTCTTTCTATTGAGTCTTAGTGTTCAGAATACTCTTCAAACTTGAAATATGCATTACTTATACAATAGTATGGGTCGCGTAATAATATGTGCCTCAAACATATATCACGACATATTTCGTGTTAACCAATTTTTCTGACATCAAAATTGCATTTAATTCTGTTTTGCTTTTTTAAGTTAATATACGCTTTACTTTGTCTTCACTTTTGTAATAACTTTTAATTTAAATTTTTGGTATACAATAAAATGTCGGCTTCACAGCACTGCACACATAACAGCAGTGATGCGACCTTTCGAGAGCTAACAAATGGATATGAAATGGGAACAAAAGAGCAGAAAAAGGCAAAAGAGAGGCACTCTTTTCACCTTTTATTCAAAATTTTAGATTAAAGAAATATTCTCTCAATTCCTAACTCATGACTAAATGTCACTTTTATTCGATTGATTTTGTGGTCTCACTATTCTTTTGCCTTTTTTATAGTCACATAAATACGAATCAGAAAATACTTTGGAAAAAGTTTGGGTAACGCATAACAGACGTAAACTTAATATTATGGGCGAAATCCGAACGATTGATGTATAAGAATACAATCATTTGGAAGAATGCAAAGGAAAGGAATATTTCAAACAACCGAATCATTTCATTCTTCGCGAACTCCAGTGAAGCGCTCACTAGTAATCCAGAATTGAAAATATGAGGTAAGAAAGGAATGGTGTGAATGGTTTCAACAAATCCTAACAATATATGAGTTTTGAGTTAAGACTCGCGTTTCAAAAAACAAAATGACTCTAATTTTTATGGCTATTAAATACAATGAAAATAAATTGCTTAACAACTGAATTGTTAATCTCTTCAATTGTGCAAATGCAAAACTGTGCAAGTTGCAAAAGCTGATAAAGTGGCCAAATATATAAAAGCTTATCAGAATATTGTTATGTACATTTTTCTTTATTTGTTCGCACTCTTTACTCAATTTTTCAATTAAAAAACAAATAAAGAGAAGAGAAGAGGGGAGAGAGAGAGAGAGAGAGAGAGAGAGAGAGAGAGAGAGAGAGAGAGAGAGAGAGAGAGAGATTCAATTACAGCTTTGGTGGTTAAGTTTTATATGAAAATCGAAGCGATCGGTTACATAGTAACTATTGGTATGGAATACAGTATTAGAGCTGTACTGAAAACATAGAAATGCAGAGTTTGCGTGATATCATTGAAAGTGAGTTTAGCTCTACTATAGCTCATAGAATATCCAAATACGGCTAACAGTACTGTCTATTATTGAGGTTCACTAGATTTACAGCTAGTAATTGGTTTTATGCTAATAAAAGTTGAATGTTTTATCTCTGGCACGATATCTATGCCATTGCTATCCCTCTACACTAAAATAGTGTCCTCGATATTATTGTACTCTAAGGAAGACTAATTCAATGCTAAAACCAGTAATGAATGCCTCAATTCCTTATTCAGTTGGCAATCAATTATTGTTTTTATTTATCGAATAACTCTCTCTTTTACTCTCTCTCTCTCTCTCTCCCCTCTCTCCCTCTCACTCACTCACTCACTTACTCTCTCACTCAGTGATAGACTCACTCCCATCGAATAAATTAAAATTCATTTCCATAGAATTCAGTGCTTTAGTCCTTTGTATGAATAAAAGCACTCGAATGTGACCCTTCACATTTTTCAGTTTTCTATATTCTCAGAAATCAAATTAAATTTTATTTTTGGTTAACATTTGAATAATCTAGGAAATGTTAAAAGTATTAGCCGTGTCATTCAAATAATCATTTATTTGAATATCAATATATAGTATTGTTATTGAATTATGAAAACAATTTTGTTTTTATTCATAGTTTGTTGGGATCCGTCAACTTATGAAAAATTCAATTATAAGGGATTAAATAAAACATCTGCTCTTAATTTGTTTTAGTTTAACAGTTATTTATTATTAACTTTTTTCCAAAAATTTGTTGAACAGAGAAATTTAGCGAAAGATAAATGAAAAATAATTTTTGATGAAATTTCATAACAAAATTCTCGTTTTCATTACATTCGACCTCTAAATTACAATTAATTACGAATTCAAACATTAGTTGACGTTTTGATGTGTTTTCATCCATTTCTCAAAGATTTGTTAAAAGATAATCGAAATATAATTTTCTAATAAATTTGATCTAAAGCTAAACGACTTTTTGGATCTTAACTTTTAATTGTTTTAATTGTTCGCAAATAATGTTATAAATTATCGTTTCTTTTAGCGATTCATTTATTTATTACATTCTTTCAGATAATTTCATTTCCTAATTGAAACGTCGATTCAATTCAGTATTTAATTTGTTGTTATAATAGAGACCCATCTCTTCATCAAATATTGAATTAAACCCTTTCTTGAGAACAGAGAACTTAAGGTGTATTCAAATGGAAAACTCTTTTTGACTTAACGCGAGCCAAGAATATAAAGAAATGCTATTAAGTTTTGAGTCGTAAAATGAAAGCATTCATAACAGTTATCGTTTAAAATATCAAAAGTGTTTTCATTTAATCCTCTCTTTTAGCCTTTGAAATGAAAATAAGGAAATTAATGCAAACATTAGAAAATGAATGAAAAAAGTCTCTCTCTCTCTCTCACTCTTGTCATCATTTTGTAAATGATATGAAGAAAAACATTTCAATATTTCAAAAGTATATATCACTCTATCATTCATTTTACTCAAATAACTTTTTAAAAAATATTTCGAATATAATCTTTTTTTTGGATTTTATACTTAAATTTAAATCATTTTCTTTGGAATTCTTTCAAAACTAAAACATTTATTCAAAAGAGAAGTTGTTTTAAATTAATTGATTTATATTAGAAGTAATGTTTTGAGTGTTTAAGCAATAAAACATTCTTTGGATTTAATAATAATATAAAATAATTGAGAGACTGTCCTCGACTTACATTAATAATTTACTTGAAATGAATGTATGTCCTGACGTTTCTTAGTTTATTACTTCAATACTTAAATAAGTGACTGAATATGGGAGTGCTTTATCTAAAATGTAGGCAATGGTCACAACTGTTTCACTTCTTCAGTGCTGATCATTAATGTAATGCTGAGATCAGAGCATATAAAGAATGAATGCTTTTGTAAGACAATTGAATGTGAATCGAGACATGGCTTAAGTATTGACTCTTTCTCATTCAACTCCTACTTCCATACAAATAGTCTTCTGCACAGAATTTGACCAAAAAAATATATTCTTTATCTTAAGTTTTGTTGGACTTGAGTTCAAACCTCAATCTGAGTCTAATGTAAAAGAGATGTTTTCGACAGTCGTTCCTCTATTGTGATTACTTGTAATGTTGTGGTAATGTTACCGGTGCTCCTATGAAGTAAATGTTGGCTCCGATTGCAATTATTTAAGTAATCAACAAACAAACAAAATCAGAAAAAGACCATCAGTTCGACCATCAGTTCTTTAAGTTGAGTCTCTATTTGTGTTTTTTGTTCAAACTTTGGTCTCAAATAATTCCAAATATGAACTCATATAAAGTCGATCTTTAAGGCTATATAACAACGAATTGAGCGTATATTCCCTTTTGTGATATATGATTGCAGACCCTCTCCTCTGTATATGAGTTATATTTTGTGGAAAAATAGTAATAGCATTCGAGGAAAGCATGTTTTCAGAATCTAAGAAAGTATAACTTAGATGAAACCGGTGACTCTTGCAATGGATCACTTACTGTAAGCCGTAATCCGACTCATGCTTTATTTGCTCTATTCATTACTCAGTTGTAAGTTCTGATCCATTTCTTGCCTTTTCTTCACTATTTTTTGGAGCTTCACTTCCAATGTTTAATCGAAATCGATTGGTATTTGATTTTGAGTGGAAGAGTTCCCAATCAAAAACAATGACAATTTATGTTGAAAACACATTCTTTTCAGACTTTCAACTCACAATTTATCCATTATTAGGCAAATGAAGTCCATTATTATGTCTAATATATCGGTTGAAAAGCAAATTCAAGTCCTCATCCTTTAATGGATTTTCATTTTTACAAAATTACTCAAAGACTGCCTTAACAATAGTCGACGAATAAAAGTGTAAAATAAATGTTTCGCAAGTGCTCTACCAGTGCTATACCAGTGCCGAACTAGTGATAAGCTATGTATACACATATGGTATATCACAATATATTTATTGTCTGAACAAGAATTTCATAAAATGAAAAGTCGACTAAATATGTAATGCTATCAATACTATGACTTTAATCCTTTAAAATTTGAAGTTATAATAACTTATTGCGTAAATCGTTTGAAAATGAGTCGACATTATTATATAAAATTCTTTTTTTGCTTAACATTTCATTAGAAGAGTTGCTTATATAGCGTTCTCTACTCTTTCTGTGATGTGTTTTATGCAAATATGGCTCATATATTGTGTTTAGCAAAGAATCACAAGTCTTGGCACCGGTTTTATTATAAGCCATTATACTTTTATAATACTTCAATATTGATCGCCACAAATGAAGCCAACGCTACAATAAATAAATAAGTTTAGGAAATTCAGGCCAACCATACAATGTAGTGGTGATCAATGAGCTCAGGTCTTCGGTCACTCCATTGTATGAGTTCACTATAAATATCGATTTCTAGAGAATTGATTGAATAAAACTATTGGTTATTAAACAAATTGTGAATATAACTAGTTTAACCAAATATACCAATATCATTTTATCACATTACTATTTCAACTAACTTTAATTCATATAATTTTGTTGGAAAGAGTGCTCTCAAAGAAATATTGAAACGTATAAAAGCTTTTAAGCGATCAAATATCTAAGAGTTGGTAATGACTTCGATTATAAATTTCAATCATATGCTGACAATTGAATCGGAATTTTTAAAAAATGCTAATAATATGTAAGAATAGAAACTCGAAACTTATTTTTATGATACTATCATTACGTGAGGCTCACAATAGAGACAGACTTCAGTTGAATAAAAATAATCGATTTGACAGTCAATGAAAAAGAGCTTATTTTCAACACTCAGTCCTTTTATGAAAGACAGAGAAAATTTAATTCGTTTTATTCGTTCATATATTGAGTAATAATTTTGGTTTATATTAGGAATAAATCGATAAATAATATTATTTTCAATTTGTTTGATAATCTCTATTAAGTGAACAATTTTTCCAACAATTCGTGTTATCTTTAGTCGATAATTGAAACGAATGGTGCGATCGTTGCAATACTTATTATCATTGAATGACTGAGTGATTGAGTGATGCAAATGCGAGCATCGCAGGCATTGGCCACTTCCTCGACAGTATCGGCTCAGTTCTATTCAACGAAGCCATACCTCTCACTCTGACTCTATTTGAGTAATGTCTGACCAAATAGTATAACCGAATCGACACGCAATCCATAAATAAATTGTTTTGATCGAAGCCCTAAACTACAAGTCGTATGCATTTTATTCTCTGATCGCTTATTAACAGAGAGTTAGATATAACATAAGCAAAATAGTCTTTCCCTTATATAACATTTTGGTCCGGAAATTGTTTGCTGAAAATACATTATCATTAACATTGGCGTACACTACAGTAAAGGCAGTTCTATCCAGTCTTATATGCAGTCCTCTGCAGTCATATCACTTTATTTCATATACTCTATCATATAATATATACTACACTCTGTGTCTTATGTTTGAACCACTATTTTCGATAATAACATCAATAAAATGCTGAGTTCACCAAATTTATCATTTATTTCTCTTTATTTTTAAACAAAAAATTATTGTTTTTATATAAAAATCAATTTTTTTCTTAAAAACTCAATTTTTTCTATTGTTTTCTAGACTTTACTTTTAATTAATAATTAATTTCAGATAAATTAGAGCTTATAATCAGATTTAACTAAAGAGTGTCAGTTCACTAATAAGAGGTGTTTTTATAAAGGTTTTAATCGCATTAACCTTTATTTTCACATAACATATGTCTTCAGATAAAATGAAACACTACTGACCTAATCCATAGTTTTAATCTTTGAGTTACATTAAAGATCTCAGAAACTGTTCTCAAAAATTGTTTACGACTTATATATCATTTCATTTTATGTCTCTAAAATGACAATTTTTGCGTATTTAGACGTATTTCTAATTTAAATAAATTTAGAACAAGTTAGACAAATATAATGATCAAGGAAAAAACAATTAGTAAATTTTAAATGAAAAACAACAAATTCTGAGTCCAGTTTTTCATAATTGCGATACAAAATACTCTTTTATTATATAAAACAAAGTTTCTCTTTAAGATCAGCGAAAGCCAAAGGGGGAAACCCTATAAATTTCCCCTGAGATGAGAATCGGTATAAACCAGTTTATCAAATATAACGAATAAATTTATTCCGTTAAAAATAGAATTCGATTAGTCAAATAGAGCTTGATCAAATATCAAATACTTTGAAATAAATATAATAATTTCGTTGTTTATGACTCTGAAGTTACTATTATTGGATCGAAATTATCAGATCATTGAAAGCAATGCAAAACTTATTAATCAAAACAATATTATAGTTGATTTGCAATGAAAATAAGTTCATTTATAATTCATATATCTAGGTTATTCCCCCTAGATATATTAATTGAGCAATCAACTCACTTGAGTAGTTTAACTAGAACTGATTTTATTTTCTAATTCTTTGAATATTATTTCTTTTATATAAGATATTTAAAGCAAATTCTTAGTATTAGCAAGGTACTATTCAAGATGTTATGTAAATAATTGATGAATGATTGCGTAATTTTCGCATTAAAGCCCTTCAGAGAAAGGGATCGATTGTCTGGTGTTGCCTCAGAGCCAAACATATTTCTTATGTATAAAATATTATTCTTTCCCAAAGATTTATATTTAGTAAAAAAATGGAAAGAAATGACATATTTTTATGAATATTTTGTGAGAATATATTAATTCTCTGAAAACTGGTTTCTAAGGAATCCAATTAGAAATATATTTGAAAACTACTTATTATTATTTTAAAGGAAAAAACTCGAATCAAATTTATTGATTCGTAAGCTCTTAGGGTTTAACGAAAACTCTTTATATTTTCTGAAACATTTGAAAATTAGATTTTGAAATGTGTGCCAAATCGCTCGAAAATTCCTGGCTTTGGTTGAGTTGATAAATGTCGCGCAAATTCCATCGCTATCTAAACTCTGATCCAGATTTAGTCCATAAGATCGCTAAGATCTTATAGAATGATCTCTTGTTTGAAATAGTATTTTAAATAAATTACATTTAATTTGATTGAAATTATGGAACAGAATTTCTAACAAATTTTAACTATTATTACCACTTCTTCTTCAAAGAAAGAGTAGAAAACGATTTCAATGTTTTAAATGACTTGAGTTGAGACCAGAGATATATTTATAAAAAGAATTGTAAAGAATTGCAATGAATTGCAATCCATTGAATATTTTAAGAATCAGGTGAACAGAAAATAAGCAGAAATAAGTGGCGGCGCTATTATCATATATAAAGATAATGATTGACAAAAGAGATCTCAAAGTAATGGTTAGGAATAAAGAAGAGAAAAAAATGTCGGCATTTCTTTCGTTGTGAGCTATTATCAGAAAATAGAGCTCTGGTGACCTCCGAATGTCGATAATAGAATCAAAACAAAAAAGTTTTCGCTTAATATTAGAGTTATTGCAAAAAATGAGTCCGAGATTGCATTCTCTGAGAAAAAAATATGGAGTATAACATAAAGAATAAGTAGAGAAAAGACATCTTTTGGTGTATTGGCGATGAACTCATATCTGCCATTAGACTACTTATAACTGGTATTGAAGATAAGAATTCTATGAAAGGAAACAAACCGTCTTTTGCCGCCTTTTGTTCCCATTCTTTCAAAGTTATTCGATTCGATGGCCACACATTTAAAGCCATTTTGGGTCCGATTTAAATAAATCACCGATTCTTATGAATTGGTCACAAAGTTCTTGTATTTCTCTAAAAGAGTACTTTGTTTTTAAAAGAATTATATTTTCAAACGAATTATGGATTAGATTTGAATACAATTAGCCTTCAATTCAAAGATCTTAATTCAAAGCGATATTCGAGTGTGAATTCAATACAATTCAGTTATTTTCAAATATCATTCATTACCTTTGATACGAACCGTGAAGAGGGGAATGGCAAGTGTTGACTGCTCTGAATAGAAGAGCAATGAGAGAGCAAAGAGGGACTCAATTGAATGATGTGTTAAGGAATGACATCCCTATCCCTATCTATAACTATTATATAACTAAAACACGACTAGTATTGAGTAAAATATATTTCATTTATAACTAAAATTTTGAGAAATCGATTGAAATCATGGTTTGTGTTTAGGCCTAAGACTATGTATTGGTGTTCACTTGTATTCCACAATTTTTTCCTTTATTGGCCCTTTCATTGCCCTTCAGCTCAAAGTGAACACTAATGTCGTATGAGTTTAGGTTTGAAGCAATACTTTTTTATAGATTCTTTCATTTTTTATACATTTCTCTTTATTGGAGAACTGGGTCTCTGACTTTTCTTCTACTTTTATTTCGATTACTTTTTCTATGAATGCATTCTTAGACTTCCATTAGGTTTACAGGAAGAGCACAACATTCATAGTAACGCATTCTTCATGTATTAGCCAAACGTTTTTTACCCGGAATTCAGTTTTCCAATAAACAATTCGTTGCATTTCGGCACTAATTTTCGTTCATTTATTTATTCCTCACATTTCAGTAATAAAATCGTTTTCTTTTATTTCAGTGCATTTTTATATCGAATAAATTGTATTACGAATTCTGTGCTCTAAGACTATTGAAATGCCATTGGGCTCAAAGTAACACATCTCAAACTTAAACAAGGATCTTTTATTCCTTTTCAACTCTAAAAAATGTCTTCCGCTCTTTATATGAAATATTTCTTCAAAAATATATAAATCAAAGGAATTGTGAATTCATTAAATTCAGTGATAAACTGAAAACTGTTCACAATTGAAGAGCCATTGTTTGGTTAAATCAAAAATCGAAAACTCAGAGACACACAAATAGTAAATAATATGAAATCCATTTGAAATGATTGTGAACTTCAATTCATTAGTTGTTTAAAACCATTTTTCATCTCTACTTTTGAATTGTATACTCCTTTAAAGAAAAGCAACAAAAACTCAATACATTTTAATAAAGAAGTTTAACTTCAAAAAGCTTTAAACCCTGGCTTAGGGACGAATTTTTTAAAAGAAATCTGTGTTAAGTCACAAAAGTTTTTCTTCTCTGAATTAAATCTGATTTTTTTCCTGAAATGTTGTGTAATATAAGTTATATTAAGTTTAATAACATATTCTCTATTCTCTCATTCATTTAATGATTTTGTTATGAAATTTAAGGTCCAATAAGTAGGGCTTAGAATAGTGTTCACCAAATGTCTGAACTCATCAATAAATGTAATAATAAAACGTCTTTAAGAATGTCTACAATTTTAATGGGAATTTCATATAAACGCAAACAGTATTGCAATGAACTAACGTTTCCAATGAAGATGAGTTTAGATGAGTCTAAGAGTGAGTTAAGAGAGCAGACAATAGCAAAGAGAAGGCATCACTAATGGATGTGAGGCCCAAATGAGAATCTCTTCTGAAATGAAACAACGAATTCTTCATTTTAACGTTTATTGTATGAATCGAAGCCTCAAATTGATTGCGTTAAGTATTGAGTTCCTTCTGTATTACAATTACCAAAACTCTTCTCTAGTGCTCTACTGTTTGATAGAACAACTCATACCAATAGTTGCAATACTCTGAGAGCAACTAAACTTCATTTTGAATCTGTGTCTCACTATTTTTCCATAGATTAAATCTCTTCCTTTCCGATATTGGATACTCTTTTCTTTGCTTTTGTTTGGTATATATTTTCAGTTATACTGTCTCTGTGTGTGTGTGTCTGTCTTCAGATCTCTCATCAAAACATTTTATTCGCATTTATTTTTCTTTTGGTTAAACTTAACAAAAATAAACTTCTCATTAATGTCTTCAAAAGAGATAAAATGTTAGAAGAGTTCACCTGAAGATACATATACTTAATAACAGCGCCTTTTGTTTGAAAATAATCTTAGAATTTGTCTCATTATTTAAGTGAAGATTTAATTTATTTTTTATTTCAACTTAAGTGACAAAACTGACAAAACATAAAGAATTTTTCCGTTGTTTTGAGTTCTAATACCCATTTATTTTGTGTTCACTCGACTATTATTCTCCGGAATATTGTTTTTTAAAATCGAATTTCAGTTCTTTTTATTTTGAGTGCCAGTAGTTTATCATGAGTTGAGTCAAAAGCAATGTTTGTGCCAAATGTGCACATAATTTATTCGGTCAATGTTTGTGTAAATGTAAATAATGTAGCGCTTGATTTGATTGAATTTCCCGCAAATGTTTTTTCGATCCTTTATTTCAAGAAAAGCCACAACTGTTGAAAAATCTTCTTTTTAGACAAATGTTTGACATTTTCATCGGACAGTTATCCAAACAGTGGTCTTTTCATTATTCTTTAGCCAATTGTTCTTTTAGTTAATCGCTATAATTATAACATTAATTAAATGAGAAATGTTTTAATGACATACAAATGATATTTATTTGGATTTTGTCGACATATTCTTATCATTTGTGACAAAACTGTTATTTTAAGGCACACCCATTACATGACTTGTCTGACAATTTTCAAACTTTGATAAAATATAAATTTATTGAATGTTTTAAATGTTGTTTATTTGTCTTTTGAGGGAATTATAACGGAATTGCATTTAAGTTAATCTTTTATTTAAATCAATAGAAATATAAAGATTTTCGAAACATTTTTCGGTTTACAAAATATACAATAAATTCATTGTTTATCCAATACTTGAGACACAGTTTATCTAAAATATAAGTCGACATCTCTTCGACATCCTTTTCCAAAATCCAATGTTTGGGGAATAAACAGTTCATCATATTTTACAATCAGACGATATATTGAAAATTCAAACTCTAATCCATTTTAAAATCAAATACTGTTTCGCACAATATTTTTAGATTTATTTTTCTTTATTTTGACTTTGAAGTGAAGAGTGTTTTGTAGCGGTGAACGATCGGCACAGGAGGTGATGGCATCCCTAATCACAACATTTTCTTTCGCTTAGTTGTCATTCTTGATATGCTATACCATAAACTATAGACATATCGTTCGCTCTCTTCACACACTCTTTTCCTACGTTTGCACTCCTTTGGGATTAAATAGAGTTTTCCAAAACACACACAAACTGTAAGGAAAGACGATATTTGAAGGCGGGAGTGATCACAAGTGTATGCCTCACATAACTCTCATAATAACTTTAGATAAAGTCTGCAGTGAATTAGTTTTTCAACCAAACCATTGCTATTACACATTAGAGTCCACTGAGATTGAAGTATACATACAATCTTCAGCAGATCGTAACTGAAACGTCTCAACACACGACCAGTTTGTCTCAAACGACACAAAATACTCTAAAACTGTTTGATAGTCGGTGTGAAACACAATTGACTTTGTGTTCAGATGTCATTTTTAAGGACATCTCAACATCGCTTCAATAAAATTAAAAGAATTCAAAACCATTTCAACAAAAATTTATTGATAATCACTCAAAAAAAGTATTACAAAAGCGTTAGTCAAACAAATCTGAGTAATAATAAAAGTTCAGCGAAAATCTTTCATCAAATGATAAATTAGGGCTCAATAGAAGAATCACTCGTTTGTTATATATTTTTTTCAGAAGAAAGTATTGGACATCAATGGATGTCATTCACAATATTAATGAGAAATAATTTCCTTCGAAAACATCGAAATTACTGTTGATTTTCCGGTTTCCAACTTTCAAGCTATCGATTTAAAGTGAACCGACACAATTTCATAATTCACTCTTTAAAACGTTATCGCTTTGACAGTAATATAGCTTAAGATGAAATATTATGATACATGAAATTTGTCTAGATAAGAGCAAGATAATTTCCATTAATTACAAATTCTTTTAATCGAAATAAATCAAAACCTTTGAGAACCAGAAATCCAGAGATGAGTCGATAATAAGTAAGGAAATCACAACGATTTGATGAAATCACATTTATGCTGAGCTCTTGGATCTATTTATCATATCCTTCATCTTTTGGTGAGAAATGTATTCAGTCGTAAAGTTTCTCTATTTATCCATTGAATGGATTTTCATAGTTTTCATAGTTTTGGCAAATATTTATTTTCAAACTCTGTTTTTGGTATCGATTTGTTTGAATTAACGAATACATTAAGTGAAGGCTTTTTGTTGTTTTGCGTCAAAATTTTTAGATAAAATGCTAATTAATTGAGAGATAATTTGTTAATATGTGTTATCTCAGATGAGACCATCGATTAGTAGAAAGTAATGTCAAGACATCATTGATTTTGTCTTCTTGTGAGCCGTCTCTCCCGCGAGACATTCAGGTCTTTTATGTCCGCTCTTTTCGATGCATTAAATTTATATAATATTCTCTAAAATAGATTACAAAATATTTCATGAAATACAACGAAAAGAAGATCTTATTATATGAAAAGCTTTTTATAATATTAAATAAACAAACATTTCATTTCATTTCATTTTCTTTCAATTTTTTCGTTTGTTTTGCCCATCAAATAGTCATTCCCTCAAAATTATTATTACTATTATGTCTGTCCCTTAATTAGGGCCATTAATTTCCTCAGAAATCATTGAGAATTTAATTAATTTGATGTCTAAAAAGAGTAACTTCTCATTAAAAGTATACATATATTTATAATTTTGAAAAATTCATTTTAGTTTATTTTTCAGAAAAATTGATGAAAATTTCCATTTGTTTGAAAAGTATATAAATTATGTGTTTTTTGTTTTACTCATATATTAGAAGTTTATTCTTTTTTTTGTATAATAGAAGTGATTTAATACTGAAATTTCTAAATTAATTTCATTTATCTTATGCTTAGAGTCGACTAAAATAATGATTTTTTTATTTTTTGCTAAAATCAGTTAATTATTTATAAAGTGATAATAACTAATTTATGAAATGGAGTATACAAATAATGATCCTGATTATACTCTAACTTAGTTATTATGGGTAAAATTAATTTTGAATCTTGTTATTTAGAAATTTTATTAATTCAATTGATAAGTTACTCACTCATAGGAATCTCTATTTTTAAACTTTAAATTAAAATGAATTTCATTGAAAAACAATAGAATTGTTTAGATTTTGATTGAATAAAAAGTAGTGAAATTGTGACACATTTAAGAGTAAATTAGATTTTGATTTAGTCTTTCAGTCGTTTCAGTGTTTTTAATAATAGATTTAAATTTGTTTCGTTTAAAAAAGTCTATTCATTTGTGTGTTGTTATAGAAAAGAGAAACAGAACTGTATTTGAGTTGAAACAAATTAATCAAACAATTTTAACTTAATTACTATTAGTTTCGCTTCAGTTCGTCTTTATTTGGCTTTGTTTTCATTGCAAGAGTCGAGTTATAGCCCCGGATTCAGAATCCATTCCACTTCAATCTTCTCTTATATTATTCTAAATTAAGATAAGAAAATTTTTCAGTCTTTAAGATACACAAAACGACTTTATTGAAAAAGATTTATGGCCTCAACTCTATATAACTACTGCTGGGATGCGGGACTTCAACTCTTAAGACCACTCGGATTAAAGGCAAACAACGATTGCCTTTCGATGTCCTTAATTTGCGTCTCTCTCTCTCTCTCTCTCTCTCTCTCTCTCTCGCT